>JAOTQH010271589.1:0-10669 GCA_025631255.1 Cornus kousa
CTCTCTCTCTCTCTCTCTCTCTCTCTCTCACACACACACACACACACACACACACAAACTGTTACAGTTTGCTACCAAAGCTATGAGTGTGACAATACTCAATAGGGAATCCAGAGGCTGTAAAGTTCACAGATATTGCAGGTGAAAGTTGGTGTGCCTCAACAATGAGTCAATGGCCAAAACAACCAGTCAAGTGGTCCATTTTGTTATCATTTTGCCTCCCCAAAAGTGCCTCTAATCATAAATCTAAATTAGTCATTCAATTAATCACTGAATTAGATCTTGATCAGTCATAATCGAAGATTTTGATAGTAAATTTGTTCTAAGGGTCATTGAATTTAGGTATTTCCAATTAGCAGCCTAGTTGTAGGTTTCATTTTAGTTTATTTTATTTTTTTGGTAAATATGGTTCATCACTTCCACAGTTGGATGGATGGTTTTCTGGGCCATATACAATTAGTGATTTACTGATGGCAAGAACAATGTTTTTATTTTTTATTTATTTATTATTTATACTTTTTATGTGGGGTAGGAATATTATAATATTCCTCTTAGCTTGTAAATGATGCAACATAATATATGCACATATATATCACACATACATCTATGCCTCTTTTTTTAAAAAATACTTTCTTTGTTTTTTTATTTATTATTAATTCAAAGGTAAACCTAGTGTTTGGTAGAGAGGATTCCTACCGTGCTTCTTGTGCACCAAAATGATGCCGTTTCGGTGCAGAGAGCACCAACCGAATGCAGGCCCGATGATATTCTCCCTGCCGGATCCTCACACAGGAGGGAATCCAAGTCCTTGTGACATGGAAAAGCTAACCTTTAATCTCTTGAAATAAAGTGAACTAAGGCTTCCTAACTAGTTTAGTCTTAAGCTTTATGGGTTTATGCAATATAAATTCTCAGTTAGAGAGTTTGGACTGTCAGTGTATGATAAAATGCCAAGCTTGGTCCAACTCTAGCTAGGAAACATTTAGGTTGACAAACAAAAGTATCATTGGATCTATATATATACATATCAAAAGTACATGTATAGTAAACTAAACTCTTTCTTGTTCACAGTTGATGAACCCTAAAAGTACTAATTTTGAATTTGATGCATGTCTGCAGCAAAAGGGCTGCGAGGGAAAGTTGGAAAATCAGCAAAATTGAAAGATTGGGCAAAAATCACATCTCCGACTGCAAATGATTCAGAATTCAGTGTCACATTTGATTGGGATGAGGGGATAGGAGTTCCAGGGGCGTTCATAATCAGAAACACTCATCACACTGAATTGTACCTCAAGACGCTCACACTTGAAGATGTTCCTGGTCACGGTCGGATCCATTTTGTCTGCAATTCTTGGGTTTACCCGGCTGACAAATGCAAAAGAGACCGCATTTTCTTCACTAATCAGGTATTAATCTAGCTTTTGAAAGTGTTTGTGAATGACTTCTGATAACAAAATCTAATGGCCTTTATCGATATTAATCTTACCGAGAATCACATCAGCTGCACAGTTGGTTATGGTTAATGTTGTTCATACACAAGACAATCCAGAAATCCGCACAATTGGATTAGAATTTAGGTCAAGTTTATTTACATTGTTAAGAAAGCATTTAGATGAACTAGCATAAGTAAAGTGAAATTGTCTGCTAAAGAAACAAGTTATATGATATGTGTTCCAGACGTATCTTCCAAGTAAGACACCAGAAGCACTACGTTCGTACAGAGAAGAAGAATTACTGAACTTGAGAGGAGATGGAACTGGAAAGCTTGAAGAATGGGATAGGGTCTATGACTATGCTGTGTACAACGATTTAGGAGATCCTGATAAGGGTTCAGAGTATGTCCGCCCAATTCTTGGAGGATCTACCAAGTACCCTTATCCGCGCAGGGGAAGAACAGGCCGCCCAAAAGCAAAAGAAGGTTGGATGTGTGTGTGTGTGTGTGTGTGTGTTGAGCTAGCTCCTCAACTTATCAACTGTGCCCTTGTTAACAGCTACATGTACTAACTGGGTAATGAGGAATTAATCAGGAAGATATTCTTAGTACCTTTCTTTTCTTTTCATGACAGATCCTGAATATGAAAGTAGGCTGCCACTGCTCAAGAGCTTATACATTTATGTTCCTAGAGATGAACGATTCAGTCACATAAAGATGTCTGATGTTGTCATTTATGGACTGAAATCCATAGTCCAATTCCTTCTTCCTGAGATGAAGGCTCCATTCGACAAAACTCCCAATGAGTTCGACCAAATTGAAGACATACTAAAACTTTATGAAGGAGGAATCAAGCTACCTGATTGTCATTTAATCGACAGTATTAGAAAAGAAATTCCCTTTGAGACTCTAAAGGAGCTGCTTCGACCTGATGGTGACAGGCCATTCAAATTCCCAGTGCCTCAAGTAATCAAAGGTACACATACAAGATAGCCATTTCTAATTGCACTCAACTTTTGGGACATTGCTTCAAAGTTTTGTGACTTATCTATGTTATGCTATTTACCTATCATGTCTATCTGGAGCAGAGGATAAGTCTGCGTGGAGGACGGATGAAGAATTTGCAAGAGAAATGCTAGCAGGACTAAACCCTGTTGTCATCCGTCGTCTCCAGGTATTTTTCGTTGAGTACATTCTAATGCTCAATTTCTTCGCAGAGAAAAATGAATTTTCTTTTCGTTTCCATGCATATATCAGCAGTAAATGGCAGCATTATGGTGTTTGATCTTTGCTAATTACTTGCAGGAGTTCCCTCCAAAAAGCAACCTGGATCCTAAAGTTTATGGCAAGCAAGACAGTTCACTGACTGAAGAACATATAAAGGACAGCCTAGATGGGTTAACTATACAGAAGGTATTATTAGATTAGCTACTTTCACACAAAAATATAATATCAAATAATCGAATCACTTTATCTCTATTAGTCGACTGTAGACTCGTACTATAAACAATGATAAGAGTTTGAAATGTTTTGTTGAATAGGCAATCAAGAATAGCAAGATGTTCATTTTAGATTACCATGATACATTGATGCCATACTTGTCGAGGATCAACAACATGACTTCCACAAAGACTTATGCCACAAGGACAATCCTCTTCTTGAAAAACGATGGAACTTTGAAGCCATTGGCAATTGAATTAAGCCTACCACATCCAGAGGGAGATGAATTTGGAGCCATTAGCAGAGTATGTACACCAGCAGAACATGGTGTCGAGGGTACTATTTGGCAGTTGGCTAAAGCATATGTTGCAGTGAATGACTCTGGCTTTCATCAGCTCATTTGCCACTGGTATGAATCTGCAAGGAAAACTTTGGTGATTAAAATTTATGCTCTTTCTTGCAATGGGTTGCTGAATATCTTTGATTGTGGTCACAGGTTGCACACACATGCAGCAATCGAGCCATTTATTATTGCAACAAACAGGCAGCTGAGTGTGCTTCACCCTATCAACAAGCTTTTGCATCCTCATTTCCGGGACACGATGACCATAAATGCACTTGCTCGACAGACACTCATTAATGGTGGTGGACTGCTTGAGAAAACCCTTTTTCCAGGAAAATTTTGCATGGAAATATCATCTGTCCTTTATAAGGACTGGGTTTTTCCTGAACAAGCTCTCCCTGCTGATCTCATCAAGAGGTAAATCATAAAGTCTAAACCATATCTTTGTAATTTAACAGGGAGTCTTTAAATTCAGAAAGCAAATAGAAAAAACCAATCTACTAAATTATGTACTAATGAACAAGTCTGGCACGATTTTATGCATTGAAATTTTTGTAAAGTACAATGGTATGAACAAAGCAGACAACAAACCTTCTTTGAAGTGGTGATTTTACTGACTCAACATGCTACCTTTTTTATTTATTCAGAGGAATGGCAGTTGAGGACTCAAATTCTCCGCATGGAGTCCGCCTACTAGTAGAGGACTACCCCTATGCTGTCGATGGGCTTGAGGTCTGGTCTGCAATCAAATCATGGGTTCGGGATTACTGTAACTTCTACTACGAGAGCAATGAAATGATTCAAAAAGACACTGAGCTTCAATCCTGGTGGAAGGAACTACGGGAGAAGGGTCATGGTGACAAGAAAGATGAGCCCTGGTGGCCTAACATGAAGACTCGTGAGGACTTAATCGACACATGCACCATTATCATATGGGTGGCTTCTGCACTCCATGCGGCGGTCAATTTTGGGCAGTACCCTTATGGGGGCTACCCCCCAAACCGTCCAGCCATGAGCCGACGGTTCATACCAGAACCTGGTACTCCTGATTATGATGAGCTTGACTCAGATCCTACAAAGGCTTTCTTGAAAACAATTACCGGCCAGCTGCTGAGCGTTCTTGGCATTTCCCTCATTGAGATTTTGTCCAAACATTCTTCAGATGAGGTTTTTCTTGGGCAAAGAGACACTCTCGAATGGACAACAGACACAGAACCATTGAAGGCCTTTGAGAATTTTGGGAAGAGACTGAAAGAAATTGAGGAAAAAATTATAAAGATGAACAAAGATGATAAATGGAAGAACAGGACTGGGCCAGCGAAGATGCCTTACACTTTGCTCATTCCTGCCAGTGAAGTTGGACTTACCGGCAAGGGAATTCCCAACAGTGTCTCAATCTAGATGTCCTTATGCTCTACTAATAGTTATGACGTAGTATACAGTTTTAATATGCAAATAATGTGGAGAAACATGCATAAAGCATTACAAGAAACTTTCTTCACCACATTAGCTACCATTAGTGTGCATCAGGCTGAAATAAGTTCATATACTGAACTTAACTTCTCTTAAGAAGTAAAATCTTTGTAGCTACACAGGGCATAGCTCAGTTTTCTAGTATATACTATTACTTGCTCAACATAAAGCTCCATTTCTTGCAGTCTCGTCATTTCACATAATGTGTGTTTGCTTTAAACATAAAAGTTTAAACTACCAAATGCAATTAAAAGAAAAAAATACGCACAATCGCTGACAAAGCGCACAAACAGAGCTGTCACTGAAGAGTTAGAAGCTCCGCGTATGAGTGCATTGCAAAAAGAGCTGTCATTGAAACATAAAGAGTGACGACCAAAAGCCTAATTGCAACAAAGGAAAATTACAGTTGAGAAAGAGAGCATATGTAAGAACTACAGATTGACTTTTGTGCCTCAAATATTCTTCTAAGTTCTTCCTTTCTCATATTCTACCGATTATTAAGAGCCGTCATATACTATGTTCTTTTGGTTATAGTTCAAGGAATGTCTTGTTTGTCAATTGAGCAGAGGTTTTTGACTTAGTTTCAACAATCTTATCTTGAATCCTTTAACAAACTCTATTGATGATATCACAAATGGGCATTAGCTCAGATGGTATGAAATCTCCTCCCTTGTTCGAGCCTTGTTAGGGGCAATATTGTGACTCTGTGCGCGTGTTGCTTGAACAATCAGGAAATGGGGAAAAAAAATCAATTGTTGATATCAATCTACATTGAAGTTTGCAAGAAAAATTTAGGAGGCTTGGTAGATGACAACCGATGAGCCAAACATAAACCAAGTTCATGTATATGTAAATGTTTGTCCACTGAACTCTGTATGAAAATGTTAATTAATGATGAAAAGCAGTTTTCCTTAGAAAACTACCATAAACCTAGAAATAGTATAGCAACACAATCATGAAAATGCCGACCAGTTCATTGTGGATTTGATTGTACACATCAAAATTGAATAATGAAACCAAATGAAGGAAGCATGAAATCAGTATAGCTAATCAATATATGTTGGATAAAAATTTAGTTTAACAGAGAGCTATTGAGAAATGTGAGAAGTTTTAAGAAAATAAAGAAATGAAGAGGGGCAAAAGGCTTGAAAGCAGAGATGGGGAAGCTCAAGAAACAAAACACAGTTTACATATACAGGACCTTGTTTTGTCTATGGAAATTTTGAGGAAAAGCCTCAGATTACAAATTTTCCAAGGGGCAAAATCATCACCAAGCAGGCCTTGAGAATCTATTTTGCAATGGGCAAAATCAATTTCTTAAGAACAGTTTTCTGTCTCAAGAGGGAAAACTGAAAATATTGGGTTTTTTTTTTTTTTTTTTCTAACCTTAAAATACGAACCTTGAATTAAGAATGCAAAATTTCACACAAGTACAGGTGTAAATGTACACAATAAAAACCCTGAATTAAGAAACTCCAACACAAACAAAGATAAGAGTAATCAATCAAGCATAAACAACACTAGAAGTAATGTTTTAATAGAAAAACAAAACATAAATTGACTAGAGCATTATAAAAAGCCATGAAGAATTTGTTTTACAGGCACAAACCCAGTTCATTCCTCAGTCGAAGAAGGACCTAACCCAGTTGAAGGGCTATCAGCATAATAATCTTGATGTTTCACATTGATGCCATACTCTCGCAGAGCACTAGAGAGGTCCTCCATTGTCAAAATCAGGCGCTTATCCTTTTGCTGCTTATCTCTTTTGTCCTTGACTACAGCTGACTGCCTTGCCTTGCATTGCTGAAGAGCATCAGACGCAACCTCTGCAATGAATTTCTGAGTAGCAACAGAAACCAACCTAATTAATCGAACATCAGGACATTGAAATCCGGTTTTCGCTAAGTAATGCTCTACCATTTCGTCAGGAAGAGTAGGGGTGTAGTCCATCAAAGACGTGAGAAAATCAGAGAGCGCAGTATCATCATCATGTCTGCCATCATTCGATTGCTGGCCATGGCTCATCTTCTCTCTATCCATAGATAAAAATGGCAGATCAATAAATTGCTGGGGAAAAAAAAGAAAAAAAAACAAAAACTGAAAATAAAGTCCTGATAATTTTAAGAACTGAATTTTGTAAGTGCTAAATTTATAAATTTGAAAACTTGTTTGATATTGCTGAAATCTAAGTGCTGAATTTATAAGACCATTTGAGAAGTACAAAACAATGAACTCTGAAAATTGACCAGTTTACAATTTTTACCCTCAATACCCTGCAGTAAAGTTAAAGAATCCTAGTTTTTTGGTTTTCTTTTCTCCTTCTAACTTCTGAAATAGCATTGCCCATATTCAAATAAGCTTACCCTCACAAAAGATACTACAAGCAATAATATATAATGGATCAATCATTTAAAGCATTTTCATGTCATCAAAACACTAACTGCTTTTCAATACTAGGTCCATCAGGCTTTTATAATATCTTAAGAACAGCCAGTAGCTAGTTATCAATATCTACAATTAGATCAAGTAACATGAAGACCAATCAAACAAAAACAGTGCAATACGAATAACAAGATGATGTGAAGAAGTTATGAACATGATACTGTTTACAGACCAACCTATATTGTCTATCGCAAACCATTAAAAAATATATATAATCAATCACTAATATTCTGAAGTTCGGGTATAATTCTAACAAGTTCGGATATAATTCATTACACAAAAGGTATTGGACTTCTTTTCTGGAAATTTTTAATTTTCCTTCTTCTCTCTCTTTCTCTCTTGTGTATTTGGGAAGAGAAAAATTCTGAAGTTAGAGGCATTGAGGAGTATCTAAGGCTCTAAGCATAGAAACACACATACTTTTTTAGTTTGTTTAGTAGACAATAGAAAGACCCACTTTAGAACTCCGTACATGAATTTTTTTTAGGTGAATGGGCTTAGTAAAATTCTACCGATCGTCACAAGGCTACAAGTTTTTCTTTTTTAATTATGCTATACTGATGAAGAACGTGTTACTTGTATTATTCAAATCGTAAATCATGATAATAACTAGAAATAAGGAAAGAACCTCGTTCTCAAAGCTTCAACTTCAATACAAAAGGAATGGGATCTCGAATAGAAGTTCAATTTTAATTATTAAAGATTTGGAATTGAAGTAGAATTACTTTTGCTTTTGTGTGTGTGGGTGGGGATGTTGGATTAAAACCAAAAACTGAGTTAGAAACAGAACCCCATTTTGAATTGGCACTCTGTAATTACCTTCCAAAATAAATTTCTAGTCAATTAATTTCCTTATTCATCATTTATTACATTACAGCTACAACAATCAAATATATTGCTGAGATTGAAACCTAAGCTTCTTTTGTGGCTTGGATGATTATGGATGAAACTCTTTGCTGATCAAACCCAATTCCACTTGCCATTAAAAAAAATAAAAAATAAAAAATAAAAAAGGAAAACCCAGGTACCCAATTCTTAAAACAAAAAGGTTCAAACAAAAACCCTAATTTAACTGAAGTAAATTAACAACTACATCATAGTATAACGAAAAATCTCAGAAAATTACTCAGTCAAATACTCATGCTAGAAGATAGATTGTTTCTATTAACCCAGATATCCAGTTCTAGAACCCTAACTTAACTGGATATCAAATATATCATATATTGTATAATGAGAAATCTCAGAAAATTATTCATACAAATTATTCATGCTAGAAGACAGAATTTTTTTTCGTACATAACAACAAAGATTGAACGAAATAACTGGGCATCACTCACCTTGATCTAATAGAAATCAAAGGAGAATCTATGAAGCGACTTGATGCTGCTACCGTGAGAAGATCAGCAGTGCACAAGAAGAGAAGAGGAAAGGCGTCTTTTGAGAGAGAGAGAGAGAGAGAGAGACGCCGTGAATAAGAGGGCTTTAACCCAAACGGGTCTTATTAACTCAATATATATATATATATATATATATATAATAAATGTGCCTGTATATATATATATATATATGTATATATGTATATAATAAATGTGCCTGTATATATATATATATATGTATATATGTAAATGTAAGATTTCTTCTGTCCCTAAATTTTTGCAGAGTGTTCTTACAATTTATAATGATTATTCTCTTCCTTTCTTTCCTTACGTCTATTTATAAGTAGTTGTGCCTTCAGTTTTGGACCTTACTTACAATAGGTTAGGCTTTTTTTTTTGGATCTTCTGAGCTCGGCCTAGTCAGTGACTCCATTGTGTGGGTTGGATCCAGCTGGCCGACCCGATGCTATGTTCGTGGGCCATACTCGGCCCATGCCGTTTCCGAAACACTCAACTGCCCCATAATCGCCCTCTAATTAATTAGGGGGTAATTATTTATGATTGAAAATGATGACTTTGACGGCTCGAGTGGATCTTATGGGGGAGTGTACAGTCGGATCGAGGAATGGATGGTCAAATATGGATCTCACATCTTTGAGATTTACAAAACTCCTCGGTTCCCAACTCTTCACCCTTCGTGCCCCCATCGTCTTTATAAACCTTGGAGACGTCTTCTCAACCTTTTTTCACCGCCTTCATCCCCCTTCTCTGCCAGTTGCTGCTTTTGCTTGTGTTTATCAAGTCTTTGCATGTTTTCTTCAAATCGAATCTTGTTTGGCCAATCCTTGCAAAGATTTTACTTTCTGACGATCTCGCAGTGCTTTTTCGCGGCGTTCAACTCTTCGAGGTTAGTTCTGCACCCATCTTTTTCTTTTAGAGCTTTATTGTTTCTTCACGCAATTTCAATTCCTTTTAGTCATGAGGATAGATCTTCCCATTCTCCATTTACAACTCAACCTCCTTGACGATATCCAGATTAGGTTCTGTCCTGAAAATGTTAATATCATAACTGGTGCTGGCCTCTCTCCCGGCGAAGTTTTATTTACTTATCACCACCTCACTCTCATTAGATTTCCTCTGCATCCCTTCTTTAATTATGTTTTTAACAAACTGAACATCTCTCCTTTACAAGTAAACCCCAAATTTCTTAAGGTTCTGTCCGTTCTGCTGCTCCTAGCTCAGGACAGAGGTCTTGACCTTGACCTAATAGATCTTCTCCTTTGCTATAAGGTTAGCAAAATGAAGAATTCTGAACCGTTCTACCATTTTTACCTTTTTAAAAAGATGTCCATATGTACGAACAAGATGAGTTCTGAGAAAGGCTAGAAAGACAATGTGATAGTGGTCAGTGGGGCCTAGTCTTCTCCAGCTGCGGTTGATTATCCTATCCCAACCGCTTTTGGCACATGCTCTATCTCCTCTTATACCAAATTCAAAACACATAAGAATGACTGTGCCTGTGAGATCTGTGTTCCTCGCTTCTCCTCTTTCTTATGACATGCCTTAGGCATTCTTCTTGATGATGATTTGAGTTATAGCATTTGCAAGGACAGAATCACCTACCTAAAGCAGTACGTTCTGAACAACGTTCCCTCTTGTTCAGAGCTCCTCACTTCAGACAACTTATTCGATATATCAGCCCTTGGCAGCACTATGAGCCACCTTCAAATCCCATCTTTTGGTAGGAGGAAAAGTGCCCCCAGGGCTGTCACCCCTGCAGCCAATACTTGGCTCTTCCCCAGTGTAATGTTTCTGAATTTTGTCATTTTTTCAATTTTTGGGAATTTCTTTTGGGTCTTTTCTCGTTTTGTGTACCATGTGGGTTTCGGGGTTATTTTTCCATTACCATGTATTTTTCTATTTGTGAGTTGGTGTATTAAATGTGTTTGCATTTATATGATATATGGGTGGAGATAGTTATTATGTGGCATTATGTGATTTTAGTGATCCATAGAGGGCATTTTTGTCATTTGACCATGAGTGGGCTTTTGACCCATTTTTAGATCATATTCTCACTCTCCTCTCCTCTCCTCCATTTCCGTCTCTCTCTCTCTCTCTCTCTCTCTCTCTCTCTCTCTCTCTCTCTCTCTCTCTCAACAAATT
>JAOTQH010271600.1:0-10668 GCA_025631255.1 Cornus kousa
ATTCAACATCAACACATCCATTCATTTCATACTCAAGACAATCAAATGAAACAAGTTGGGATTATGCTTCATAACATTTCAAAATTTTCAATGCCATTACAAGAAGATTTGCAAAAATATTTCAAGTTCAAAAAGATTTTCCTTTCATTTCAAATCTCGAGACAACAAGTTCATTTTGACATTCAAATTTTCATTTTAAAATCAACAAACAAAATTTCACAATCATGATATTTCCAAAGTCAAGAACTACACATTTCAAAACAACTTGGATGTTCAAAACAATTCTCCAAAGAGTTGAAATTTCCTTTCTTTTCAATTCAAATCAAATCATTAACTTCAAAACTCTTTGTCAAAGTCCATTTCAAGTTTCAAAAATAAACCACATGCCTTTTGGAATGTAAAATCGAAGTTCAAATCTAATTTTTCAAAAATCCGGTATGGGTTCCCCTTAAAAATGGACACTCCCAAAAAATTTCAAACACAAACACATATGCATTTCAACATTCAATCACAATCAAGAAGCATATGGAATTCAAATCAAATTCATTCAACACTTACTTCGATCGATCGATCGAAGGATTTTCAATCGATTAAATACTTACTTCGATCGATCCAAATAGATTTCTATCAATTGAGATGAGCTTCGATTGATTAAAATGGAAGATGAAAAGTCATAAATTCACAGGGCTCGATCGATCGAAGTGGGCTTCGATCGATCAAAACTTCACTGGAACTGCATAAAATACAAGAAACTGCCCGGAAACTAGATTTTTCAATTCAACTCATATCTAGACGACGCATAAAATATCAAAACAATAAATGAGGGAGGAAAAGGGTTTGCAAACCCTACGAAGCACTAGTCTTTAACATCTTTAGCAAGACGTTGGGCTCTTTTAGCCCGGATCAAAGATCTTAGTAGACTTTCCCTCCTCAGCGGGGTGAATAAAACTTTGAACCCCACCCAACAAACTATTCCCTAAGGAACTTGTTGGATTTGGTTCAAGTGAAATGGTTGGCTTTTGGTCAACAAAACTTTTGGGCTTCCATGCCCATTAAACACTAGACTTTAAAACAACATCTTTTGAAATCTTTTTAGAAGATAAATCATTTAACGTTTCAACACCAAGTAAAGACTCATTTTTGTCAAATTCATTTGCAAAACATTTTTGAACAACACATATATCTTCATGTTTGTCCATAGAGTTAGAGGTTGGATTAAAAATGTTCAACTTCACTTTCATGTGACCAAATGAAATCTTCATTATTCCCGTCCTACAATTGATGTTGGCATTAGCGATAGCCAAGAAGGGATAGCCAAGGATAACAAGAATTTGGCTCTTAGGATTTAGGACCGGCTCCGTATTAATGACAACGAAATCAACCAGGAAGAAGAACTTGTCAATTTTAATCAAAACAACTTCAATGATACCCCTGGGCTTCTTAATTGATCGGTCAGCTAGTTGCAAAACTACCGACGTTGGTTTCAAATCTCCTAAGCCCAATTGAATATAAACCGAATAAGGGAGAAGATTCACACTCGCTCCTAAATCAAGAAAAGCCCAATTGACAACATGATCACCAATAGTGCATGAAGTAGTCAGTGAACCGGGGTCTTTAAATTTTGGGAGGGTGTTGTGTTGCAAGATAGAGCTTACTTGTTCAGTTAAAACAACTTTTCTCGGTGCTTGGCTTTTGTTTTTCCTCTAAAGGGTGCAAAGATATTTAAAATTTTTGGCATAAGCCAAAATTTGTCGAATTGCATCTAAGAGAAGAAGATTGATTTTTACTTGCCTAAACACATCAATGATTTCATTAGCCTCGCTTTGTTGCTTTTCAAGAGAGGTGGATGATTTTAAAGCATCCGGAAATGGAGCCTTAGGCTCAAAAGCTTTTTTAAAATCATTCTTTGAAACATTTTTAACAATGGAATCTTTCACATTCAATGAAGGAGGAATGGGATATGAGATGGGACGGGTGTCAACTTTGGGTTGCACCAGTTCACTTTCTTCATTAGAAACACCAACTTGGTTGTCAATAATTCTCCCACTTCTCAAAGTGGTCACCGCATTCATATGTTCAAGGGTAGGACATTCCGAAGAGGAATTGGTCTCCACAACAAATTGTTGCTTTGGTAGGGGATTCAAAGGCATTTTCCCTTTCTCCTTTGCATTCAACATACTAGCTATTTGCCTGACTTGGGTTTGTAGCTTTGTAATCGATTTGGAGTGAGAATGAAGCAATTGAGTATTTGCCTTCAAAATACCCAAAGTAGATAAAACTTTCTTTTCAAATGCGGGATTTCTTGAATTATCTTGAGAATATGATGATTGGTTTGAAAAATGAGAGTTTGAAAATTGGCTTCCATGTAATGATTGGTAAGATAAACGATAACTTTGGGAACCTTGGTCTTGCAGTGGGGGTGGAATATACTTGCTTCGGAAACCACTTTGGGGAGGGTTTGAGTCTTCCCCTTAGCTTTTCCAAGGGAAGTTTGGATGGTTCCTCCACCCAGGATTATAGTGAGTGCCATAGGGATTATTCCCTTGATTAACAAAAACAACATTCACTTGTTTATGGTGTTCACTTTGCGCATGTCCATGAGGACAATTGGAAGTAGAATGCAAAACACTAGAACAAGTCATGCTTAATTCATTGTAAGGATGATAAGTATAATTAGGGGAGGAAGACACTTGATGAACCGAATTTTGGTTGATTAAAAATGTTCAAACCTTTGAGATAGAGACTTCACTTCAGTAACTATAGCATTAGAATTATCAACTTGATATAAGCCTACAATATTCCTTGCACCTACATTTCTACTATTTTTAGATGATAAAGACCGTTGCATTGAATTTCACTCATGCTCTCATATAGGCGCCACGCATCATCTTCATGCTTATCAAGATAAGAACTATCGATAGAAGCATCAACCATACCTTTATGGTTGTTCGACAAACTTTCAAAGAAGTATTGAACTAATTGTCATTTTGGGATGTCATGGTTAGGACATTTCCTAAGTAAATCGTTTAATCGCTCCTATGCATCATGAAACATTTCCCCATCCCCTTATGAGAATTCACAGATTGAAATTCTCATTGCATTGGTCTTAGACACCAGATAGTACCTTTTCAAGAACTCTTGTTGCATCTCTGCCCAAGTAGTTATAGAAAAAGGTCTCAAATTGTTAAACCAATATTTTGCTTTATCCTTTAAGGTGAAAGGGAAGAGTTCTAACCTTAAAACTTCTTTCGGCATGTCTGTGTGTAGGTGCAAAATTTCCTTTAACCAAAATAATTAAAAGAAAAATACAACTCACTCAACAAATAACAAGAATTATCTAAAGAAAAGCGTATATTGCTCGATCTTCTTTATTAGACGTCTAGACCTCTATTTATATACAAAAAGATGGTAGAATTAGGGTAGGACTTGCCTTGCTTGTACTCTAATTCATTCCATATACATCATTCTTTACATATAGAGTTCTTTCCTTTTTATAATTCTTTCCCTGCCAGACTTTTCCTATATAAAACTTTTCTTCCATGTAGGATCCTTTGATTATTAAGACTTGTTCCATCTTTAACGAATTTGGGCCGAATATAACTTGGATCGGCTTAGCTTGCTAACGGGCTAAAAGCTTAACATTAACAACGTTGGGCTGCTAGTGACTTTACTTGGGCTTGACAAGGGCTGGGCTTCTTTATTGCGTTGACGTGGACGACATTCATTAAAAGGGATTTTTCCCTCCACACTTTGCCCTCAATTCCCTCTTTAATTGGACTACGACTCCTAATTAAAAGGAAATTGAAGTTGCACGGTTGCTAATTTTGCAATAGGCAGTTCAAGGAGTGTCTATTGCCATTCTGACTCAAGAGCTTCTTCAAGATTTACTTTTGCCTTCACTGCATTCATTACGTTTACTGCGTTCTTTGCTTCGTCCGGACACCAGGTTAGTTTTTCATCTACTTCTTTGATATCGTATCGTGGACACCTCACCCACTCACGACCACATAGAAATTGTAGATTCTGAGTCTACACCCTCATCTTCCCCTACTCTCATTAGGGTTCCTCCTCCTAGGGTTTCTGACCCTCTTGAATCTGCAAATGATTCGACCAGTCAAATGGGTGATTTCTTACATCAAGCTGAAGTATCTACTTCCGGGTCAGATAGTATTTTCACCAAAAAGGAAAAAGAAATGATTTTGTCTATTCGGCATCTCAAGTTCACCATTGATTTTGCAATGGAAGAATTTGAAATCCCTGAGGGGGTAAAAATTATTGAATACCCAAAGAAGGCTGATTTCACTTCGGGTAAAGGTATCGGAGAGAATGAATTGCTTTTATCGATTGGGCATCTTCATACTATCCATTTTCCTCTTCATCCCTTCTATCATCTAATCTTTAATAAGTTAGGCATTGTCCCTCTTAAGGTAAACCCTATTTTTTTCTAAATTGCCTTTGCCATACTTGTTCACCGAAGGCTAGAGAGTCTTGACCTGACTCTCGCTGACCTGTTAATTATTTATACTATTTCCATGCATGGGACCGAGCTTGGCCGGTACTATTTTACTTCCTCTCTTCAACAAAGGATATGTACAGACCTTCATTCCTCCAAGAAGAGATGGAAGGAGAGGATGATAATTGTTAAGGGGAATTGGTTTGTGTTTCAATCAAACAAACTTCCCATTCCTTATAAGTTTGGGATAATAGGTATAAAAATTTTTCCTTCGTTTCATAAAAAGTGTACTGGCTATTTCCCGTGTTAAGTTTTACGTATTCGTTATACTTACGAATTTCTTGGTGTTTTTTCAACAACATTCCCTTCCTCTATAGTTAAGAAAAGGCTTACTTTCCTTGAGAATCAAGTTTTGAACAATCCCCTATCTGCAGAGGACCTTTTTTCTCCTTCCAACCTCAAGGAACTTGCCTCCAGTGATAAAGCTTCTAATCTTATGGATCCATCATTTCCCTCTTTTGAAAGTTTCCCTTTGACCGACGAGGAGAAAAAGAGAACTGAAGCTCTAAAGAAGAAAGTTGTGGAGGACCAGCCTCTGGCAGATATATGATCAACTGAGCAGGAGAAAGAAGTTGATGAGCTTCCTTTACAGAAGAAAGTGAAGTTGAACGATCCCTCATCAACCAAACAAAAGAATGTTACTCTCTCAAAGAGTAAAGGAAAGAAAACTGGAGAGGCTGACCTAGATGGAGAGGTCAGGGCATTTGTTTTAGCTAGGATAGGTGAACCTTAGAGGCCCACTTTCTCTCGGGATAACAAATCAGTCCTTCATTCTGGGGATTCAATTGTTACTGATCCCTCTGTAGCATTAGCAGTGGCCCGAGGGGTGTGCATGCCTACGGATGACGAGATGATGGGAAGAATGGGCTTAAAGTAGCTTCTTCCTTCAGCCCCTGTTCGTGCTGTTGAGGTTTGTTTCCTTTCTTTTCCTATTCTTTCCCTTATTTGTTGATCATATTTTTCTTATGCCCAGATTGGTTTCACAGTCTCTGTATTACACCATGGCTCTTTGCGCTACTGCTGAGGCCCAATCCCTTTCTATCAAGAAAATAGAAAAGGACCCTGCTACTGCTGAGAAGAAAGCTTCTATCAAGAAAATAGAAAAGGACCTTGCTACTGCTGAGAAGAAAGCTTCTGATGCAGCCATGGATGTCAAAATAGCATATGAAGCAAAGGACGTTTATAAAAATCGCTTAGCAGCATCTGAGACCAAGGTGAAGGCATTGGAAGTTGAGAACCGACGCTTGAAGGATGCAATTGACACCTACATTATTACTGGGAAACAGATGCAAGAACGTTACTCTACCTTAGTGCATTTAACCAGCGCAAAGACCTTCCGGTTCGGCTTCAACCAGGGCTCAGGTGACAAACTGAAGGACCTAGAGGCTTTTGATGCTAATATGGAAGTGTCCTTCCCTTATGCTAAGGTTCTAAAGGCCCAATAAGCTGAGGTGTTATTCGTTGAGATGGTGAAGTCTCACCAAGAGGATAATCTAGCTCCAAGTTCGTCAGCTCCTCTATCTTCAGGCCCATTAATTCCTCCAGCCTTAAGTCCGAACGTGGTGGACGCTTTTGATTCTGCTCCTTTTGACCCCAAAAGGAAGTGAACTTGTATAATATTTGCTTTGGAATAATATATTTTTTGCTTGTAGATAGTAATTGTTATAATTTTTATATTTACTTTGGAAAATTTATATATCTATGAATATTTCTAAGCTGCATATACTTGCCTAGCAATTTTCATGCCTTTGAGAAATATTCATTTTCTCTGGAAACTTTGGACTCCTTGTGGTCCGAAGTAAAAACAGGGAGGATAGTAAGAAGGGAATATTTATTTTCTTTGGAAACTTTGGACTCCTTGTGGTCCGAAGCAAAAATAGGGAGGACAGTAAGAAGGGAGTTCCTATGATAGTTCGATCACCAACTGAGGAGTGTTCTAATATTTAGTAACCCTTTTTATCATTAACTTATATGGATTAGGTATATCAATACTCATTTTTTCTTGTATTATTTCAATGTGGGACAAACTTTTGATGGGCCTAATACTATTGGGCCAAATATTGGGGCCTGAAAGTGTGACATCCATAAAGAATATTTGCCCCCCATTTGGGTTTAGACCCATTGGAGTACCTTTGGACTCATGAGGTCTAAGGTGTTAAGTTCTTCAGCAGTTGTGTATGCCTTAGAGGAATATTTCATTGTCATCTTAGGACTCTTAGGGTCCGAAGCGTAGAGTTCCTTGGCAATGAATCAGAGAGGAATCGTATTGTACCAGACACTTGGGATCCGAAGCATGTAATTCCTCGGCTATGAGCCTGAGAGAAATTATATTTTACCAGACACTTAGGGTCCAAAGCTTGTAATTCCTCGGTTATGAGTCTGAGAGGAATTATATTTTACTGGAGACTTAGGGTCCGAAGCTTGTAATTCCTAGGCTATGAGCCTAAGAGAAATTATATTTTACCGGACACTTAGGGTCCGAAGTATGTAATTCCTCAATTATAAGCCTGAGAGGAATTGTATTTTACCAGACACTTAGGGTCCGAAGCTTGTATTTCCTCGGCTATGAGCCTGAGAGGAATTGTATTGTACCAGACACTTAGGGTCCGAAGTATGCAATTCCTCAGTTATGAGCCTAAGAGGAATTGTATTTTACTGGACACTTAGGGTTTGAAGTATGTAATTACTCGATTATAAGCCTGAAAGGAAGTGCATTTTACCGGACACTTAGGGTCCGTAGCATGTAATTCCTCGGCTATGAGCCTGAGAGGAATTATATTTTACCGGACATTTAGGGTCCAAAGCTTGTAATTCCTCGGCTATGAGCTTGAGAGGAATTGTATTTTATCAGATGCTTAGGGTTCAAAGTTTGTAATTCCTTGGCTATAAGCCTGAGAGGAATTGTATTGTACCGGACACTTAGGGTCCGAAATATGTAATTCCTCGGTTATAAGCCTGAGAGGAATTGTATTGTACCGGACACTTAGGGTCTGAAGTATGAAACTCCTCAGATATGAGCCTGAGAAGAATTATTTTGTATTTTTCGGACTCTTAAGGTTCGAAGTCTAAGGTGGAGAAAATATATTGTATTGTGCCGGACACTTAGGGTCTAAAGTATGTAACTCCTCGGTTATGAGCCTGAGAAGAATTATTTTGTATCCTTCGGACTCTAAAGGTTCGAAGTCTAAGGTGGAGAAAATATCATGTATGTAGAATAATTCGTTATAGGCCGAAGATTTAAAAATTACAAGAGGCCACGAAAAAGAGTAATCATGGCTAGGAAGTCTCCCATTCGTTTGTTTGGGAGACTATCTTCCACGGAGACTCACTTCGTGGCGTCTAGATGTGTTGAGTCATGAGTATATTAACTACACACTCTTTCTACTTCCAGTCGATGTGGGACAAAAATAGAGTTTAGAGTGTGGGCCAGAAATTCTATTTGTAACTCCTCGGTTATGAGCCTGAGAAGAATGCCCGCTGGTACTAAGGCTTTGAACACAATTCATATTGGGCTGTCATTGTTACCAGCGGGCCCACTTTGCAATACACTTAAATACTTTAACATTTTCTTATATAAAGGAATGTTTAAAGGTATTTTTATCGATGTGGGACAAAAGTAGAATTAAGGTTTTTGCTTAAAAACTCACTAAAAGTAGTTTCCAAAAATAAAAAATCATTTATTGTTTATCTTTCTTTTCGTAATATCGATACATAGTAGGGTACACATATTAGGGTACTAGTCCTGCCCCCTTTTATGAAAAAAAAAAAGAAAAAGAAAAAGAGGATGTAATCGTCAATATGAGATTTTATTATATGGGCCATAAATAGCCTTATTTGCATAAAGAAATTATAAATAAATTGACTAATCTTCCTAATGATAATACCTTTTAAGGTGTATTGCATTCCATGGGCATGCGATTACGCACCCATTGGCTTCAGCTAGTCTGTATGCGCCTTTCCCTACCACTTCTGTGATTATGTAGGGTCTGGTCCAATTGGGTTGCAATTTCTTTACATGTGTCATTTCTTGCTTCAGCACTCAGTCTCCTACCACAAAACTTCTGAACCTGACTCGCTTGCTATAACTATTATGCAACTGCTATTGGTACAAGGCGAGCCTAACTGCTATGGCATCTCTTTTTTCTTCCAAGAGGTCGAGACTATGCTCGAACTGCTGGTCATTGTTTCCTTTGAGTAACAAGTACGTTCGAAGGGTTAGAACTGCTGATTCTGTATGGATGATAGCTTCGGACCCATAGGCCATGGTGAAGGGGCTTTCCCCCGATGGCTGTCATGGAGTGGTTCGGTACGCCCAAAGTACCTTGGCAAATTCTCGTATCACTTCGATTTGAGCTGCCCCAACTTTTTCTTCAGATAATTAAAGATGGTTTGGTTGGTTATTTTAGCCTGTCCATTTCCTTATGGATGACTAACCACGGCCAACTTCTGCCTAATTCCATGCTTGGTAAAGAACTTTCTTGTACTCCTGTTGTCCAAGTTCTTTCCATTGTCCATCATGATAACCTTCGGCACTTCGAATCGGTAGATTATATTATTCCATAAAAAACTCTTTACTTGCTCATTAGTCACACTTGAGTAAGCCTCTGCCTCCACCCACTTTATGAAGTAGTTTATGGCTAGTAACACGTATTCCTTCTGCTCCATAGCTTTAGGTAGAGGTCCGACCATATCAATTCCCCATTGTGCAAATGGTCATGGTTTTACCATTGTGTGTAAATCTTCAGCAGACTGATGCTTCATTGGGCCATATCGTTAGCACTTATCACATCTCCTGGCATATTTCTCAGCATTCCAAGCCAGATATGGCCAGAATATCCTTGAGTTAAAACTTTATGTGCAATGGATCCTCCACTGAAGTGGTCACCACAATCCCCATCATGAATTCGCTTTAGTATTTTGAGGGCCTCAATAGGGCTTAGGCACTTCAAGTAAGGTCCTGAAAATGATTTTCTATACAACTGGTTATTAATAATGTAATATTTGGCTGCGGCGAACCTTACTTTTCTTGCCTCAGTTTTCTGGTTCAGAAGGGTCCCGTGTTTGAGGTAAGCTTCCAATGGGTCCATCCAACATGGCTCTCATGGAACATCCGGGATCACCATTACCTACAACTGAGGGCTTATGCTAAGTTCATCCAGAATGTCAATAGGCACTACCCTGACCAAATCTTCATCTGAAGAAGATGCCACGGTGGCAGTTGATCTGCTTTAGAGTTTTCTTCTCGAGGTACTTGGTGGAACTTGATTTGATCAAATACATATGTAGCACTCTCTACAGCCTCCTTGTATGCTTTCATTCTTTCTTCTTTGGGTTGATACCTGCCTATCACCTGATTCACAACAAGTTGGGAGTCACAATAAACCTTTAAACACTATACCTGGAGCTGGTTCACCAATCAAAGCCCAGCGAGCAAGGCCTTATACTCGGCTTCGTTGTTAGTGGCGAAAAAATTTAAACAGATTAATTGTTATAGCTTGGTGCCTTCAGGGGTTGTGATAACAATTTCAGCCCCCGTGATGGTTAGATTTGAAGAACCACCTACCCGAAGCTCCCATTGTGGTTCAGAAAGCTCTAACTCTTCGGGCTTATCTTCATATTCTAAGAGAAAATTGCCTAACGCCTGTCCTTTGTGTGACACCTTCAGCTCATAAGCTATATCAAATAAACTGAGTTCGATTGCCCACTGAGTAATTCTTCCAGATAAATCTGGCTTAGAAAGAATAACTCGCATTGGGTAGTTGGTAAGGATTATGATGTTATGAGACTCAAAATAGTGCCAAAGCATTCTCTTTGCATATACCAAGGCTAGTATGATCTTCTCTGCTTTACTATATCTCGTCTTAGTATCTGTCATTTTCTTACTTGTGTAAAAGATCGGGTACTAATTCTTCCCTTCTTCTCGGATTAGTACAACACTAATAACTATACTAGAAATTGCTAGGTACATAATGAGGGTTTTACCAGGCTTTGGAGCAGACAAAATTGGTGGTTTAGCCATGTAATACTTTAACTGATTAAGTACTTCCTGCTGCTGAGGTCCCCATAAATCCTTGTTCTTCGATATTATGACATTGAAAAATGGTTTACACTTATCAAACAATTGGGATATAAAGGACTAAGAGCTGTGATTCGGC
>JAOTQH010271611.1:0-10667 GCA_025631255.1 Cornus kousa
TTGGAAAAAGAATATCACTTTTATAACTCTCAGAAGTTCATACATTCGCATGTATTCAACTGAAGATGAACAAAATTGAAATTTGAAATTCTAACTTTCTATTAATAATACCTCTTCAGAGAAGTAGCATTCCAGGGCTTGTTAATCAGCCTTCTAGCCATGGTCTATAGGATGCATGCCCCCTTTTCTATCACTTCTGCAATTCTGTATAGGCCTTCCCATGGTGACATCATCTTTTTGACTATCCCTACCTTTTTCTTTAAAACCAGATCACCAGGAGTAAAGTCTCTATACTTCACCCTTTTATTGTGACAATTGGCTAATGTCTGCTAATAGGACGCGACCCTTATTGCTGCAGCATCCCTCTTTTCTTCTAACATGTCGAGGTTGAACCTCAGCATTTGATCGTTCTGCTCCTAATTCCATGCTAGGCTTCAGACAGTTGGGACCAAATATTCAACCGGTATGACTACTTCGGTTCCATAGGCCATGGCGAATGGGCTTTCTCCAGTTGGCCTTCGAGGGGTCGTTCTGTAAGCCCACAGGATATTCGGGAGCTCATCTAACCACTTCCTTTTATGATCTTCCAGCTTCTTCTTGATGCAAGCGAAGATTATTCTATTTGTAATTTCTGTTTATCCATTAGCCTGAGGGTGTCTTACTACTGCCAATTTCTGGTTAATTCCATATTCCTCTAGCAATTCTCTTACCTGTTTGCTATCAAGGTTGGTTCCGTTGTCCATAACGATTGCCCTCGGAACACCGAAATGACAAATAATGTTATTCCAGATGAAGCGTCTCATATGAGTCTAAGTCACGCTTGGATACGGTTCTGCCTCCACCCACTTGGTAAAGTAATCCGTTGCTAGTAGCACATATTTGTTCTGAGCTCTTGCAGTTGGCAGAGGACCAACCACATCCATCCCCCATTGCACGAAAGGCCATGGTGTAGCCATTACGTGCAAGTCCTCTGGTGGTTGGTGAATTAGTGGTCCAAACTTTTGGCATTTATCACATCTTCTGGAGAATTCTTCAGTATCTCTTGACATGTTTGGCCAGAAGTACCCTTGCGTCATTGCTTTGTGCGCTAAAGATCGTCCCCCTGAATGATTTCCACACACACCTTCATGAATAGCTCGCAATATCTGCCGACCCTCCGTGGGGGTCACACATTTCAAGTATGGTCCCGAAAAAGATCTCCTGTATAGCTAGTTATGCACTATGGCGTACTGAACAGCATTTGATTTGATCTTCCTAGCTTCTCCTCTGTGCTCGGGCAGAATACCGTCCCGAATATAAGTTATGATTGGATCAATCCAGCTTGGCTCATATGGAATGACATTCACTTGCCATGGATCCGAGCCCGAAGGTTCTTCGAAAATGGATGGCTGGTTCAATATGCCTACTGGAATAACCCTTGCCAACGTTTCTCTAGAGCCCGAAGCGCTATATGCTAGCCGATCGGCATCTTCGTTACGTTCCCTCAGTATTTGGATGAATTCAATTCTTTTAAAGTCCCGGGCCTCTCTCATAACAGCAGAACGATATGCTTCTATTGTTTCCTCCTTGGCTTCATATTCGCCATTCACCTATCGAACGATCAGCTGTGAGTCACTATAGACAGTTAAATTCCTGACCTTCAGCTCTTTAGCTAACTTCACCAGTGCCTTGTATTCTACTTCATTGTTAGTGGCTTGGAATTCAAGTCGGAGCACCTGACTCAAGGATGTGCCTTTTAGAGTTTGCAATTTGACCCCAATACCTACCCCCATTTGATTTGAGGATCCATCGACAAAGAGTTTCCACGAGCAACCTTTAAGGTCTTCCTCCACATCGTCTGAGTCACACTCCAGCAAGAAATTAGCTACGACTTGTCCCTTGATTGCCGTTCTGGGTTCATACGTTATGTCAAATAAGCTCAGTTCTATGGTCCATTTCATCATCATCCCCGAGAGATCTGGCTTGTGCAAGATTATTCTTATAGGAAAAGTGGTTAGAACAATAATGGGATGAGATTCAAAGTAATTCCTGAGCTTTCTTTTCGCATGTATCAGTAAGAGTATCACCCGTTCGGCTCTTGAGTACCATCGTTCGGCCTCGGTCATTGTTTTGCTCACATAGAAGATTGGATGTTGCTTTCCCTCTTTACAACGGATCAGAACGCCACTTGTCGCAACGCTAGACACTCCGAGGTACAAGAACAGCTTTTCTCCTGGCTCGGGGGTTGACAGGGTCGGAGGGTTCTGCATATATTCTTTCAGACCAGTTAATGCTCGGCATTGTTCATCCCCCCAGACCTGTCTCCCATGGCTTCGTATAGTGTCAAAGAACGGCTTGCATCGATCTGACAACTTAGAGATGAACCGGCTTAATGCAGTTATACGACCTGTGAGGGCTTGCACTTCTTTAACTATTTTAGGTTCGGCATTCGTGGTCAGAGCTTCTGCTTGAGCCGGACTGGCTTCTATTCCTCTGTGATTAACTACATGCCCCAGGAATTGACTAGAGCTTACATCGAACGAACATTTGGTTGGATTAAGCTTCATTCCATACCTTCTCAACACATCAAATACCTCTTGAAGATGTTTGAGATGGTCAGCTTTCCTTTTGCTTTTCACGACCATATCATTAATTTAGGCTTCTACCATTTTTCCCATTTGGTCTTTGAAGATCTTACTGATTAACATTTGATAAGTCGCTCCGGCATTCTTTAGTCCGAACAGCATGACTTTATAATAGTAAGTCCCTCGTTTAGTAACAAAGGAAGTTTTTTCTTCGTCGGCAGGGTTCATGGGGATCTGATTGTATCATAAGTAAGCACCCAAGAAGGTTAAACGTTCATACCCAGTAGTAGCATCCACCATCTGATCAATCTTGGGCAGCGAAAAACTATCCTTTGGACAGGCTTTATTTAAATTAATGAAATCAATGCAAACTCGTCACTTTCCATTCTTCTTCTGCACAACCACAACTTTTGAAAGCCAATCTGGGTAATGCACTTCTCTTATGAGTGCACTAGTTTGGCGTTCAGATCGATGTTGAGGGAGTGGCAGGAGACAGAAGGACTGATTTCGGGCATATCTACATAGCTCCACGCGAATACATCAGCGTTGTGGGACAAAAAAATCGATCAATTCTCGTTTTCCCCCTTGGCGAGTCTTATTCTTACTCTGGTTGCTCGGTCTGACCTGTCCTTGTAGATCTGCATATCAGCAAGGGGCTACTCAGTCATGTCCACAGGCTCCTTCTCCCCGTGCTATTTGGGTGGAGGCTCCTGTAATTGCTATTTCGAGCTTACTGACTGAACATGTGCTTTCCCTTTTCCAGCAGATTTCAGTGTTACTGAGTAGCATTCCTTAGCGGCAACTTGGTCCCCATGAATGTCAATCACTTTGGTCCCATCTGGTCCCAAGCATCTCATGACTTGGTACAGAGTTAAAGGTACTCCTTGAACTTTATGAATCCACCATCTTCCCATCAGAAGATTATAAGAGGGATGGATCTCTACAACCACAAAGGTCTCTATTAGAATCCTCTCTGCGGCCTGTACTGCTACTTTGACCATACCGATGGGTTCCACTCATTTTCCATCGAACCCAAGCAAGGGATTTCCAGTGGGGTTGAGATTCTCTAGCTTTATCTCGAGCCGATCGAATGTATCCCTCGGCAGAACATTCGCACTGCTTCCAGGGTCGATCAGAACTCTTCGAACCAAGCATCCAGCCACTGTCAAACTGACAACTAGCAGATCTTTATGAGGGATTTGAATACGCAGCAGGTCAGTTCTGCCAAACTTTATCTGCGTTGGTGCGTTCTGCTGGTGGAGAGTATTCACACTGCCTATTCTCCTTTTCATCTGTGCCTGGCGGAGGCGCGTTCGGAGTAGTTCTTCTGACTCTTCATTGGATTCGGGCCTACCATGAATAGCATTGATTATTCGAACTGGTTGCGAATTATTGAAGCTCGGCTTCTGATTCCTCTTCACTTGTTTCATTGGTCGGTTCGGTTCTACCGCTGAGCCTTGAACATAATTTGCAAATTCTCCTCTGGCTATCAACATCTCCACCTGCCTCCTCAAGTTTCTGCATTCATTTGTCTAATAACCAAAGTCAGAATGGAAAGCACAATGCTTAGATTGGTCTCTCTGCTCAAGAGGCTGTCTGATTGGTAAAGGAGGTCGGAACTTGTCTTTGTTCTTCTGGTACAACCTTGCTAAAGTGACTTACAGAGGAGTGACCATCTCCTCTTCCCTGGGCCTCTTTTCTGCTTTCCAAGGGGTCTGCCTCTGTGATAAAGCTGGTTTTTGCCGGATCTTGGCCTTGGACTTTTCCTCTGTTGAAATAATTGAGGTCTTCCTTGCGTTAGCTGCCTCTTCTTCTTCCAAACGGACAAATCCGTCAGCTCTCTCATTCAGCTCATCTATGGTCTACGGAGTGTTCACCACTAGACTTGTGTGGAATGGAGTCCGACGAGTCATTGCTAGCTTGAATGCTTGAACTGCGGTAGATGGATAGCACTCTATCACCATGTTCTTGGTTAGATTAAATCTGGTAAGGAAGGCTTGGAGGCACTCATCTTCATACTGCCTCATTGTGAACAAACTGGAAACATCTTTTGCTAGGCGCTTATTCCCATAGTACTGGCTTATGAACCGATCACAAAGACTTCGGAAGCTATCAATCGAACCCCTCGGTAAGTTCTTGAACCAGTTAAGTGCTGGTCCGGATAAGCTTGTTGGAAAACATTTGCACATTTACGAGTCGTTTTCCGTGTTCAGAGCCATTTTCGATTGGATATGATACACATGATCGACCGGATCTGTCGTTCCGTCAAACAGAATGAAGGCCGGCATGGTGAACTTCTTTGAATTCGGAGCTTTCAGGATTTCATCAGTGAATGGTGAATTAACTGTTCGAGCCGCTAAGCGGAGAGCCTCATTCTCCCTCTTGAACCTTGCAGTAATTCTTTGGTCCACATATAGCCTTTCGGAGCTTCGATAATTGAACGTAGCCACGGAAGGCCGGTAGGAAGGATCAAGTGTCCTTTCCTCCACGAACTCCTTCTACCAGAGTGGAGTGACTCTGTGGCGTCCAAAATCACCTGCTTCTTCTCTGTTGATCCTTTCCGGATATGGATCGAAGGTCATAGCCTCATTCCGTCTGATCTGTTCACGCCGGGGATCCATATGAATTGATCCTTGACAATCTTCAACACGGCGCGCAACTAGTGGCAAATCATCTGCCCTAACCTCCTCATGGTGGAGATCCGTCATATTGTTGTCTTCTTGCTCACCATGGGGTACCACACTAGATTGCATAACTTCTTCAGCTGCCGGAAACGGTCGAGGAATCACCGGGACTTCCTGATGCTGCATTCCAGCTCTCAATTCTGCATTCTCCTTCCAGAGAGCTTCGATCGTGCTCATTAACTCATCAAGCTTCATCTGTTGAACATTCTCCACCGAATTGGAGCTCCCGCCTCCTATCATGATTCCGGACCGAAACAGAGGCATGAATTACAGATTCTCAATCAGATCTTGTCAGATTCGGACTCGAATTGGCCGAATTATGATCGCCGTTCGCTAGATCTGAGATATTCTAGCTTCGAATTTTTCGGATCTAGCTGCGATCAAACAATTCGCAGCTGCGTCACTCCGATGCAAAGACTTCAAAATCAACAGAAATCATGGACCTCCTCGGGATGAACTACGATCCTTTAGATCTGGATTCAATTATCTGAGATCAAGCTTCGTCTTCACGAGTTATGCTTGAATCAATCGTGACATTGATTAAGCATGAATGAATGTTCTCTTTCATTTCCTACAAACGACGCCAATTGTAAACGCAAGAAATTTTCTGTATTGATTCTTATAGAGTTCTCTCACAATTACAATCATCCTCCACTTTCACTCCTCACTCTATGCCTATTTATAGGCAATTACAAGTGCTCTTGGGCCTTCGGCTTTAGGCCTTTCTTGCTGGATCTCCCGAGCTCGGCCCAGTTGGTGACGCAATTGTTTGGGTTAAATCCAGTTGGCTGACCCGATGCCATGTTCGCGGGTCGTATCCAGCCCATGTTATTTTCGGAACCCTCACACATATACCCAAAGGCAACCTCAGAAATGTAAAACAAATTGTACTTCGTAAATTTTCAAATAATTGGTTTGGATATTTAACTTATAATTTCTAGGTCCGTAGATCATTGTTTTTTTCAAAACAAGAAATGTATAGTCCAATTCTTATCGATAGCATTGTGAGAGTTCTCATGCAATTTCTTGTTTGAACTTTTAAGTGACGTTAGCATCTGTATTTTCAATATTAACATTGTATGTAAATGTACATCAAATAGCTATTTTGGTCGAATTAAGTTTCCCACAATGTTGTTTTTTAAAAAAATTAAGTAAAATATTTTTTTAAAACTTAACAAAGAAAGATAAATAATTTTTTTTAAGAACATTTGCCAAAGATTGAAAAATAATTTTTTTTTAAAAAAAATTTACTTAAAAAATTTCATATAGAAAATATTTGTGGAGAAAAATATTTTATATCAAAATAAGGGAGCCAATCAGATATGTGTAAAGAATTGAAACAACATATTTCTGAGATTAGTCATAGATGATGATGAATTAGAATCTTAATTGAACTAATTATCATAAATTCCAAAACGTCCTTCAAGATACTACAAACTTTATCAAAACTAAGCATTCTCAAAACATTCATAAATCCACTCTTTCAAAACTCTCTTGTTTGAGGATCACATCCATAAATGTACGTATCCAAATGTTTGAGTGATTCTATCATATTTTCTTCCTATAAACCAAACACATCCATTTTTGTATTGCTAGCTACTATTTATAGGGACAAGACAGAAGTATACTGCTGTAAGGTTTTAGAACACTCCATGACAATATCTAACATATTTGATAGCAATATTAAGATGATATCATTAAATGTCATGAATTCAACCCTTGAAAAATATAGAATTCTTTAAAACAATATTTAACTTGATATTCTTTTAAGTGTCATGAATTCACACTAAGAATTTTTTAGAGTGCTTCAAAATTATATATAACACAATTACAAATTAGTAATATTTAACATGATATTCTTTTTAAGTGTCAAGAATCCAACTGTTGAAAAATTGTCCAATACTTTGAAACAATATCTAACATATGTACAAACAATATCCATGAATATGAATCCAATATCTAATATAGATTACAAACAATTAGAGAAACCAAATTAAAGTATTTTATTCAAATCTAACTAATTTCAATACTTCAAAACAATATCTAACATAATATTTTTAAGGTCCATGAATCCAACTGTTTTGTGTAAAAACAATACCTAACATAAGTGTAGATAAATTTAGAATGTTTTGACATTTAGAGGATTCGTTTGCTATCTAATTAAGATAACCTTGGGGTGCAACATTTTGTTGATGGAATGATGTTAGCCTTCCCTCGTCAAGCTTGTTTGATACAATTCAAAAGTTGTTCATGTCTTTCATCCTTTCTTTAATTTTTCATTTTTCCTTCATTAACAATCATCTCCTTATTTAATAAAAATAAGGACAATTTAGACAAAATAATATATATTTTTTTTGTAATTTTTATACTGTTCAAATCACGAAATGATATTTTTTTTCACAGGTTTATGAATTTTTTTTTAAAGCTAATAGAAATCATAGCACTTTCATTTTTCATTTAACCAAACGGACCTTAAAGAAACTTATACAATAATTTTAAACTATATATTTCATAAGGTTGACATGTACATTTGAATTTGAAGAGTGGTAGAATATCATATCTTAGAAAGAGAAACATAGTACTTGAAGTTTTAATTTGCTGTTCTATATGAACATTAACATAGGAATCTATGATGGACTCTAAATTACTAGTGCCAGATTGGTCTAAAGTGTGAGCCTGGGTGCAAGGTTTGTTTCATTTAAAAAAAATTTCAATATTTATGTCATATTTCTTTCAATGCAAGTCACTGATACTCAAAAGTAACCTCAAGAAATGCTAAACAAATTTTACTTCTTAATTTTTTTATAATTGGTTTGGATATTTAATTTATAATTACTTAAATTTGTAAATCATTGTTTTTTTCAAAGCAAGAAGTGAGATCGATGGCATTGTGAGAATTTTTGGTACAATAATCTGAATTACGTTTGTTACAATGTTCTTATTTAATGTAGTACTTGACAAAGACAAGACCTGTCTCTTTCACAACAACAACAACATTTTATTTATTTATTTATATTTTTTTTAACAATTCTAAGCCGGCGGTAAGTGTTTGTCTCACTAGCTTCTGGTATTGGTTCCATCAAAATCTGATTTGTCTTCTTTGTTTTGTATTGGTTCCATCAAAATATGATTTGTCTTCTTTGTTTTTTAGTTTTCTCAACATCCACTGGGTCCAATAAGTAGGACTTCAATTTTACTCGATTACTAATAGACATTATGTATAAAAAAAATAGCCTCTCTCTCTCTCTCTCTCTCTCAAAGGAATAAATGTAATTCGAGATATATATATATATATATATATATTGAATAATATAAATAAAATTTTTATTTTTATTTTTATTTTTACTTTGTCGTGTAAAAAAAAATTATATTCAACAAAGACCTAAATATTAAAGATTAGAGACAAGGAAAGAAAATTTGAAAGAACAGTTATATTATTTGAAAAATAATAATTATTTACATATAAAGTTAAGGTTATAATTGTCATTTTGTTTAAGATTAGAGCGCAAAAGTAGAAAAGTAGAGTGTGCCTTCCTAAAAAAAAAAATTCCAATATGTAAAAAAATACATCATTTCAAAATAATAAATTCCACATATTTACAATTTCTTTTTTTAGACTGTTTTTTTGAAAATTACTAGTCAAGTAGAAAGTCGAGTATTTACACTTCCCTTAAAAAGTAGTATTTCTTGACTTAAAAAGAAAAAAGAAAAGGAGAATATAACTAAAAAATATATATATTAATAAAAGTATGCAACTCAAACCAAGATTCGCCCTTTTGTAGAACTTTCTTTGGAATAGGAGCAAGCTGGAAAAGAAAAAAAGAAAAGAAAAAAAAAAAAAGCGAAATATGTCATCTGTCATGGACCAAGAAGCATTGACATTATAAAATCTTAAAGGTAGAGTCTAGACATCGTTAGACTTTGAACCTGCCTTCAAATACATTTACTTTCATGATTGTTAAGTATATTCAACATGTCTTTTAATTTGAAAAATAATAATTTTTTTACTTATAAAGTTTGGATTATAATTGTTTTGTCTTTTTCACAATAATAATAATAATTATTATTTTTTAGCCGGTGGTAAGGGTTTGTCTCACTAGTTTCTGATTGTACTCCGATGACCGACACTATAATTATCTGTGGATGGAGAAATATATATTCGTGAGAAACTATTTATAATAATTATTATAAATAATTATTAATTACTTATAAAGCTAGGGTTATAATTATTTACTTATACATCAATCCTTGTCCTGGACCAAGAATCATTGACATTATAAAATCATTGGCTTAAAAAAGTTTACTTTCATGATTGTTACATATATCAACATGTCTTTTAATTCCTCTTCACGCAAATCCTCATCTTCCTAACCATATCTCCCTTTCTTGAAAAGAACTTGGCCACCATTGACATTATCCAATTGTGATGGCCTTGTGGGCGGGTGTGTCGTGGGCGGGTGCGAGAGACACTGTCAGACTACCACATTGGCGAGTTACGGGTGCACAGTCCCACATCGGGTAAAGGAAAGGTGAAATGCTTATATGTAAGTGTGTCATCTTTAATTGGTATGAGACCTTTTAAAATGAAGCCTAATAACAAAATCGTGCCATTCTATCTCTCCTGAACTCTTGATGGAAGAGAAATAATGAGGGATAAAATATATAGATTATGTTGCTCATCCCACTAGCAATTTTCTTTTTCTTTCTACTGCACTCATGGAAAAGAAATAATGAGTGGAGAGAAAAAAAATTGGCTAAGGTTGTAAAGTGTAAAGGAGGGTATTTCAATCATTTCATACTAAGAAGCAAAAAGATCAATACCCTAGCCCTTTTTTGCCTGTACTTGTCACTTTTTGATAACTGATCTAAGAGAGATTAAAGAAATAAACACGATGCGTAGAAGAAGATAAGTATAATTTACTTAAAAATTTGTGCACGGCGGTTTTCCATGTTACTGTAAATTTATTATTATTATTATTATTTTTTTATTTTTTAACAAGATTCCATTTTATTGAAATATATTGACTTTGACTACATATCAATGTAAAAAGTGTTGGAAACAAGGATATTAAAAACATAAATTTTGGATGAGATTTGGAATAGATTCCGCTAATAATTTTTTACAGATCTCTAAACAAGCGTGTTTTTTTCCGCAAGGAAATGAATGTGGTATATTTACTTTCTCAAATCCGTTTCCGGGTGAATGAGAAATTAGCTCCAAAGTATGGTGTTTTGATAAGCCTAAATGAGTATGCAAAATGTGAAAAGTGTTTATCCCACTTGAAAAAAATGTTGAAACCAATTAAAATTTAAATAAGCCAAATTTAGGCTTGGGCTTGGACCTAATTATAAAGTCCAATTATTCTTTTTTACTAAATGGAATCTTGGATTGGGCCTTTAATTTTGGGCTGGGCTTATT
>JAOTQH010271622.1:0-10667 GCA_025631255.1 Cornus kousa
TAAGATAATTCATTATGTAACTACATCTCCCGGATCTCCTCATTTGATTTCCGAAGGCTTCAATTATATTTATTCAACCGGTAATTTCTTGATCTCTCTTCCCATATTGTTCAATATTTTTCATTGAAACAATTTGATTGGGTAAGCATGTAGTTGCATCCTTTGTGAAAAGGAGATTTTGCCAAATTATGAAGGAAAAAAAAAAAAAAAAATTTGCCATGTCTATTCCTTGGAGACACCAAGATCGTTAACTAAATATATACCATAAAACACCCTTCAGCTATTATATTTAGACAGATAACCTTCTGTAGGTGTCCAAAATATGTTAGCCCACACGGCCCACGTAGCTTGGTCAAATAGTCAATGAATTACGCCACATTATCAATGATGACCACATTGCTTGGTCAAATAGTCAACAAACTACGCCACATCAGCGACGATGGCCCACAAATCAAGTGGTCAACGGTCAAAGATACGTGCCATTTATCACGATATCAGTATACCTCGAACAGAAGATCGAAGACTGAAAAACCTGAGTTGGGAGTAGGACTTAGGATAAATTGGGATCCGAGGAGGTTCTTGGTTTGGTGGATGAAGTTCAGGGATCGTCGAATTAACACTCGACCTGACTCGTAGAGAGAGATTCCATTTTGACTCCCATACATTCTGGACCCATCTTAATTATAATGGGCCCTACATATGATGTCATATGACATCACCCAACCTCTTACTTGGGCTATATAAAGATGTGCTCCAAGACCAAGTAAAGGTAGAGCAAAAAAGGGAGAAGGGGATAACCTCTCATGCTTTTCTCCATACACCTTCATTAAGGGAGTCAATGGTCTACTATGAAACTGCCATCCTCACCCTCTCTCTCGAGTTTGCCTGTACTTCCACCTCTCTCAGTCCACCTCGGACTCTATTATGTTGTCTGGATCACTCAATTTGTGTATGATATCACCATTTATATGTATTTTATTGTGTAACGAAAACGAACCCCTACACCTTCTAATTAAAATGTTTCTTTAGCAATAAATAAATAAATTAATTAAAAAAAAACCTTTTTGTATTTACTGAAACCTGCAAATTATCCCCCTTAAGTTAGTTGACCATTTATTAAAAAAAGGGACAAAAAAATCCATCACAGGTGTATAAAAGTCATTTCATATGACTTTGATTAGAAATTGAAAAATTCAAATCTCATCAAATTTGTTCAAGCGAATTTTATTATTATTATTATTATTATTTGTCTCTCTTAACAAGAAAGCCTATAAACTGCTCAGCTATATGTGTTCCCCAAATGGACTTTTGATTCTAACCATGTTGGAGTATAATATGAGGCGATAAAAAGAGCCATCAAATGTAGGAATGTCGAATTGTTGAGGAAGTCCTGAGGTTGAATCCTGCTTTGTTATGGGGAATAAGAAAAACGGAACCATATTGAAAATTGGCCTAGCAACCCTAAGAAAAAGATTAAGAAAGAATATTCATATTGATAATTGGTCTGGCAACCCTAAGAAAAAGATTAAGAAAGAATACCCATTTGATCTTTTAGAAATATAAGCACGCTCTTATTTTGCTTGAAGCACCACCCACATAATTTACAAGTACAAATAGGGATTATTTTTAACCATTATATGAATTATACAAACAGGGATTATAAGAATTTTTTTTTTTTTTTTGAAAAGGTAAGCATTAAGAAATTTTATTTAATTAACAATTGCAAAGCCAAATACACAAGGTCATGGAAACCCCAAGTCCACCCGAAAAACAAAAGCTAGAAAGGACATCACAGCCAAGAAATACAAGCAACAAACACAAAGGAAACAAACATAATAAATAGTTTCACCACGATCATTAATTGCATATTAATTATACCTCACCTTGTGCTGCAGGATCAGGAACATCGATTATTTGTATTTTTTGGAACATAGTCATTCGGGTTGTTGAAGAAGGAACGTTTTGTTTTCCAGTTGAAGATACCGTGTCCATAAGTAGATGAGACCATGTCAATAAACAGGGGAAATTGATGTAAAAAGAATAAGGTTAGTGGGAAACTAGCAAGCAAAGTGACTAGAGCTGCCACCCATCTTATTCATTTGGCAAGCACAATAACAAGAGTGGCACCAAAAGCTACTATTATGGTGGCAATAGATAAGAAAAGCATCACGAGACCAATTATTAGTTTGGAGGGTAATGAGTTGAGGAAATCTTCTTTGGTACAGCGTGAAGTGAGAATGCGTAGAGACATTAACAATGAAGAAATAGAAGAGAAGATGATAGATGATGTAATTACGTGTCCTGGATCCCCTCTTTCCATTTCTGAAGGCTTCAAATATATTTATTCATCGGGTATTTTCTTCATCTCTCTCCTATGTTGTCCAATATTTTACATTGAAACAATTTGATTTGGTAGGCATGCACTTGCATCCTTTTTGAAGGAAATTTTACCATGTCTATCCATTGGGCACCCCAAGATCGATAACCAAAACTATATCAGAAAACACCCTTCAGCTGTTATATTTATATTTAGACAGGTAACCCCTCTAAAATATTGCTTTAGCTAAAAAAAACTCTTTGTATTTAGTGAAAACCTTCAAATTAATTACCCCCTGAGGTTAGTTGACCGTTAAAAAACAGGAGCAAAAAATATCACACGTGTATAACATTTCATATTACTTATGATTAGAAGTCGTTAAAAAATTCAAATCCCATCAAATTTGTTCAAACAACTTTTTTTAGAACAAATTTATAAAATTGTTTTACTATTTATTTATTTCATTATATATTCATTATGCAGCGCTATAAAAGTTATTCATATACTTATCAAAAAAAAAAAAGAAAAAAAAGTCAATCATATGACCATTAACAGTCAGTTAAGGGAATGGTCCTATTTGCAATATTCGATAGTTTATTCGCTAGGGGTATCTAAAGATTTGAGATGGATTTTTTACAATTTGTGTAACAAAAAATTACTATGCCCAGTAGCAATATACATATAGATGACATAGCCGATGACACCAAGTATGAGAATATATATTTGTGAGCAGTTCAGTCAGTTGATGCAAATTATGACTAAGATTATTTAGGACTATATCCATTAATGCAGCTCCTTCCTTATTTGTTGGGCCAGATATTTTTTTGTCACCTAAATGCACCTCTATGTTAGTTTTCATGCATTGTTCTTGTAAAATAAAATTCAATGATGTGGAATGTCTTGTAAAATTTATGCGGGTGTCTTACACGTGGTAACTTAAGGTGAGGGCCAATATATAAAGAAGATGCGTGCATTGTAGAAAACCAATGTATATTATATATCTGTTTTAGGAATTAATATTTAATTGGATATGCTCTCGTGAGACAATTCAATTGTTGGCTTTCTTATGTATAACAGAGTTCCGTATTCTGAAGGGATTAATATTATGTCTCCTAATTGTTCTACTTCTTCCTGAAGCAATACGTACGCAGAGTCTACAATTCATAAAGTTACTGCATTCTTTCCCAATACTTTTTTTCTATTTAATTTTTTTTCCCCTGATATTTCTACTTGGATAAGAATTGCAGTTACTAGGACAATAAATTTGCAGTTGTTGCAAACCCATCCTAATATGGACTTTTGATTCGAAACATGTTGGAGTATACTTTGAGGAGATAAAAAGAGCCATCAAATGTGGGAATGTTGAATTTGTTGAGGAATCCTGCTTTTGATATGGGGCGTAAGGGAAGCGGAACAATATTTCACATCGCACTTACTTTCCGTCAGGAGAAAATACTGAACAAAGAAACTAAATTACTTGGATTCTAGTTGAATCGAACAACATGCTACATATAGCTGCATGCCCGCTAGTAATGGATGAGCAGTACATAGGAGGAGAAGCTTCAAAAAAGGCTGAAAGGAGATCAACAGTTCCAGAAAGTATTCAGTAAAAGCTCGAGATGCAGCTATGAAAGTGCAGAGAGAACTACAATGGTACATGGTATTGGTAATCTATTAATCTTAGCTAGCTAGCTTTCAATATATATCATTGGTTCCTAAAACTTCCATGTGATTTTTGGGAAAAGTATGTAATTTAATTATTATATATCAAACATAGAAGTAAATGGTATATATGAAATTAAGGAACCTGTCATTATATTGCAATGATTTAGATGAAAATGCACGAGAGCACACTCAAATGTACAAACCAAGTATTTTGCATGCGAATAGTCGTATATGTGTTTATAATGCATTTTACACCTTAAAGATTTTTGCAAATGGATAAATCAATGTTAGGTAGTGAGTAATGTCGTTAAGCCCTTCTATCGACTCATAATTAAATTGTGAAAATTAATAAGCTTCTAGCTAGCTAGATTGAATGTATATAGTACTTATTGGAACTCTCATTGTTAATTTAATTTTTCTTTCTTATTTACCGTGCATGATAGGAGGCAGAGAGGATGGTACGATCTTCATACAAACTTCTTGCTAACAAGAATGGAAAAACTCCTTCAAATTTGTTCTCAAACTATCACTATGAATTGATCAAAGAAGGAGAACAATGGATGAGAGATATAGCAGGATCATTTACAATCGTGGCTGCTCTTATTGTCACTGTTATGTTTGCAGCAGCCTTCACATATCGGGTGGCACTGATGATCATTCGGGGAGCCCCTTATTCCTAAAGCAAAACTCATTTATGGTTTTCATTATATCCGATGCATTCTCTCTATTCTCTTCAGTTACTTCATTGTTAATGTTCGTAAGCGTTCTCACTTCACGCTGTACCAAAGAAGATTTCCTCAAGTCATTACCCATCAGACTGATAATTTGCCTCGCAATTCCCTTTTCTTATCTATTGCCACCATGATGGTAGCCTTTTGGTGCCACTCTTGTTATTGTCCTTGCCAAACTGATAAGATGGGTTGCTGCTCCAGTCACTTTGCTTTCTAGTTTCCCAGTAACCTTATTTGTTTTACTGCAATTTCCCCTGTTTATTGACATGGTCTCATCTACTTATGGACATGGTATCTTCAACCGGAAAACAAAATGTTCCTTCTTCCAACAACCCCAATGACTATGCTCCTGAGCCTCCAAATCACAATGAGGTATAGTTAATATGCAATTCATGATTGTGGTGAAACACTTGTTATGTCATCATATACATATCTATTTTTGTCATGGTTCAGCATACTTACCAATTGTACTTGTAATTATATTAATGATGATGCTTTAAGCAGAAAAAGAGCATGGTTATATTTCAGATCGAAAGATGGCATGGGCATTTTTTCTTAATTGTTTTCTTAAATTTTCTATCTAGGTGAATAATGCCTCTCTCCTGAAATTAAAAGAGAGAACATATATGGTTGGAATCAAACATTTTTTCACTCATTTTTATTGAAACTGTGTTACAAGTCATTGCTTCAATTCAGGAACTCCAGTTATATACCATGCAATCTTTCCTGTAGAATGGGGAAACTAATTAATGTTGGGGTGATAGGAGTTTGTATATAGGAGTTTACCCTAAATCTTTCCTTATAAGTAATATAGAAATTTTATTTTCTTGTCACCATTTTCATGTCTAGGATTCATACACTTGCACCTTGAACAGTGGATCAAACTTGGTTGATATTTATTTATTTATTTATTTTTTGGTCTCAAAGTCTAGACCTAAACTTTATTCTATTAGTTCCAAAAATTAAATTCATCAATTACTCTTAACAAACAATTTTTGCTACATGGATAGCTTATGATGATATTTTATAATTAGTTTGCACACAATCACAGCTCCCAAATTCATAGGAAGATTTAGGGTAAGCTCTTAATTTGGTAGTAACAAAACGAAAATTTGAAATAAAAAGCAAAAAAATTAACTTACGATTAATATCAAATGTTGCTAAAGCACTAGGTATGAAACCAGAGTACTACTACAATTCTATTCATATGGTAACTACTTAATTTCCCAATAGTTATTATTATTATTTTTTTATTTTTTTTACTTGGATAAGAATTGTTGCAGGTGTTGAGGAAGAAATGAATATGGAGATCAAGCAAGATATGTTCCCCAATATGGACTTTTGATTGTGGTTTTGTCGATGTATACTTTGAGGCGATAAAAATAGCCATCAAATGTCGGAATATTGAATTTGTTGAGGAAGTGCTTAGGTCGAACCCTGCTTTGTTATAGGGGAATAAGAAAAGCGGAACCATATTTCGCATTGCACTTGCTTCCTGTCAAGGAAAAATATGGAACCTCATATATGGTTTAACTGCTGAACAAAGAAGCAAAATCACTGGAATGCTTGTAGAATCGAACAGCATGCTACGTATAGTTGCATGTCCCTTTGAAACAGATGATCAATGCATAGGAGGAGGACTACTTTCGGATGAAGCTTCAAAAAAGCAGCAAGGACAACAACAGTCCTGGAAGGTATTCATTCAAGCTCGAGATGCAGCTTTGAAAGTGCAAGGACAACTACAATTGTACAAGGTACGTGGTAATCTATACATGCTTAGAATCATTTTAGACCTTAAAGATTTTTGCAAATGGACAATGTTTTGCTCCAAATTTATAGTAGTACATAATTAGCAATTATATGTTAGTTTGTGGGACCATAACATTCTGATTTTTAGGATTTAACTCTTTCTATGCCCTCTTGGTCATAGATCATGACCTCAACTCTCTTCAGGTGGGTCTGTGTCTGTCTAGAGAAATTATTCGTTAGAACGGAAGTCATCGGTACAACCAACTAATAGAAACATTCCAATAAAGCAAAGTAGTTGGTTTCTTTATAATTTACTAAACTGTCGTGGAGCCACCTTATTTTAATAGAATATTTCTATTGGTTGGTTGTACCAATAAGATGTTGTAACCAATAATTTCTTGTCGAACAAAATTTGTCAAGGTTGTATATATGCAATCTGACTTCGGAAGTCACCAACATTACAACTTTCATTGTTGATTTAATTTATTCTCTCATTAACCGTGCATGCATGATAGGAGGTGGAGGGGATGGTACCATCTTCATACAGACTTCTTGCTAACAAGTATGGAGACACTCCTTCAGATTTGTTCTCAAAGTATCGCTATAACTTGGTGAAAGAAGGAGAACAATGGATGAGATACAGCAGGATCATTTACAATTGTGGCCGCTCTCATTGTCACTGTTATGTTTGCTGCAACCTTCACTTTACCAGATGGCAATGCAGACGAACCAAAGGATTTAGGGCGCCACAGATCACTGAAACCAGGGGACCCCAAGTTCCTATGGCATAACTCCTCTATGGTTTTCATTATAGCATACGCAATATCTGTGTTCTCTTCAGTTACTTCATTGTTGATGTTCATATGCATTCTCACTTCACGATGTACCAAAGAAGATTTCCTCGAGTCATTACCAAACAGACTGGTAATTGGTCTTTTTACCCTTTTCTTATCTATTGCCACTATGATGGTATCTTTTAGTACCACTCTTGTTATTGTGCTTGGTGAACGATTTAGAATTGGTTGCCACTCCAATCACTTTGCTTGCTAGTGTTCTGGTAACCTTATTTACTTTATTATATCCTCGAATTACTCATGCGTAGTAGATGCTTCAAGTGTGGTGAATAACTTCACCAATAAATTATGGGATGCTACAAGAAGAGTATGGAATTAAAAAGGCCTCGATCAAAAGCATGTTAGGTGTTTGGCTCTACGTAATGCAATAATACTTTTCACAATTAAAATAATTTTAAATTTGTTTACCAACAATATTGTTTGAAATACTCCTGTTACTAATCTTCTGACTGTCTTTTAATGCTAATAGGAGTGCATTTCAAACTTATTTTCCTTAATTTATTAAACCACAAAAAGTTTATCTGAGCGCCACTGAATACACAGCTCGCTGCCACAAAAGCTCCACATTCTGTTGATCTGTAGCTCAGCACTCAAATATAAGATGGGAATTGTGAGATATAATAATGTAATTGACAATTTTGGTGTCAGAACAAGTCCGATCTAGTTGTACTTTTTGTTTGAATTTTGAGTCTCGAGTTCGGATCGTGATGATACACTCTGGTTCGATGAGAAACACAAATTAGACAAGGTAAGTGTATAAGGACACTCTAATTTTATTATTGGTGAGTTTTTAGGCATCGGCATTTGGAAAAAATTTCAAATACAGTTTGTACAGAAAGTGCACTGCCCTCGCGGAATCGGTTGCTCTTGAATCAAGTTGGAAATTGTTCTCCAACTCCAATTATGTGAGGCCAGGTTTTCATTTTTTCGGACATTTTTCATTTTTTATGTATTACATTGATGTGCATGGAATACGTGGATCCCATCATCCCAAGAGTCATTTAGATATTTTTTTCGAGTTCCAAACTCTTAGGCCCCGTTTGCTAACAGGAATGATTCCTGATTTTTACTATCAATTTCTAAAATTGAGAATCAAAATTAAGAATCATGTTTAATAAAATACTTTCACTTTTTAATTTAAGAAATTACTTTCTAATTTTGTTAATAGAAGAGAAAGTGAAAAATTCTCACTTTCTTGTTTTCTCCACTGTAGCGGAGGAATTACTTCCGCTACTGTAGCGGAACTTAAGCATCGCTCCCCTCTCGCTCGTTTATGACAATACCCACTGTTGTCTCTCCCATGTACCACCACGATGGCCACCAGATGGGCTACTCCAACAAAGATGATTGGCAGATCGGCATCGCCGGCAACCACCATATCGGCGATGATGGGATTTAGGTCAGTTACTCAAATCTGAAATTTCTCTCTCCTCATCTTGAGGATAAAATCCCCCCTCTTCCTCCCTCTGTTTTCTTACCATCGAATCCTTTGCACAAAATCAAAAAGTCACCTTCCCGATCTGTGGATATGTTTACTGTGCGTCGTCGCTGGAATAATGATGGCTATAATCGTGTTACAACGCCTAGACTTAGTGACGTGGTTGTTGCGGCAAAGGGGTTTCGGTGAAAGTTATGGGTTTGAAGATAATGGGTTGAGATTTATAGTTTGATTGCCGATCCGAGAATGCATGGCAGCGGGATCGGAGTTGTTGTTTTTTACAAATTTCTATTTGTCTGCAGGTGGATACTTTTACAGACCCTTGATAAGTTGTCTCCAGGAATTGTTAATTGGAAGATTGCAAGTAAGCTTCCAATTAAAATGCCATTCAGAAAAGTAAAAACTGGAACAGATTCTTCGGTTTATAAGGCGGTGCCACATGAAATGGGGAGATTTCATCACCTTGTGTAAGGAACTGAGGTGAATTAAAGAGTATTTTTCTGCAAAAAATCACCTTGATTGTTCTGTTTCTCCTTCATCAGCCGTCCATCACCATCGCCAGAATCTGAAACTCTCCACTGTTAAAGCCCTCTGTTTTCTCTCATACTTCTCAAATTGGGTCTATGCTAGAGAACTCTACGAAATCAGAGGATTAGTTCCTCAACGCCCTTAACTGGAATTTGGGTTTGGGTGGTGAGGGAAGGGTGAAGCGACGGCTCTGACTACAGCAATTGCAATTGTAGTGGGAAGAGGGGGTTTTGGATGGTGGTGAACATATGGAAGATAATTTAATTTTGTGTTGGAAAGAGGTTTGTGGTGACATTATTATGTTTGAAAGTTATGATGGGAGGTGGTGGTGATTTCTGGTAGTGGTTGTAGTTAGGTAGAAATGGGGGCGCGAATCACCTGCTGTACCATTCCCATGCTGTTTCCTACAGTGAGCAATAAGTGGCCTTGGCTTGGCCACGTTTTACTCCACTTAAAAGACACTAACACTGTGTTTGGTAATTGCACTACTATTTATATTGGCAATTTCACTACCATTTATAAGTAACGTCACAGAAGTCTAAAAGTAATATCACATATTCTTAAAAGTAACATCACCACTATTTATAAGTATATTTCACCCTCAAAACGTGGTGATGTTACTTTTTAAACTATGTGATGTTACTTTTAGACTTCTGTGATGTTACACCATTTATAAGTAACAGAATGGGAATGGCACAGCAGATGATTCGCGCCCGCACCTTAATTGGCATCTATCGATGCGTTGGTGCAACTCTATTTGCAATGCTTTTGGACGCCAAAAGTCAGAAAATAATAATAAAAAACTAACAAATAAAATAACAGTGTACTGCATTGGTGCAAATTATGCACCCGATGCACTCTAATTACTTCTTTTTTTAAAAAAATCTTGTATTAGTAAAAATACCACAGTACGTTTTGTAAAAATATAATAATAAAATTATTATTATTATTATTATTTTTAGTTAAGACTCACACACATTATTTTTACTGAGGTTTAAATCCTGACCTTTCTTTAAAAAGTAAAAATCTTATACCGCTAGGTCACAAATATGTTAATAAATCACTTTAATTTTATATTTTGGAATCAATGTAAAATGCCATACTATCGGTGTTAAAATGAGCATTGAAATCAAGATAAAGTTGGCTAATTTTATTTATTAATTTATTTTTATTATGTAGTAGAAAAGTGTTATAGTTGTGAAGTAAATTTTTTAAGTCCGTTGCAAGTGTCATACCATCTTGTAAAAATGAAAGAAAATAATGAAAATCAAGTACTATATTTCAAGAAGCATTTATATGTTTAGGGAAAATTTTATTTCTCTTAAAAATAAAAGAAAATCATAGAAATTACTTTAATAATGCATACTGGGGTCACCGGAAAAGTG
>JAOTQH010271632.1:0-10667 GCA_025631255.1 Cornus kousa
AAAGCACCACACTTTGCGTAAACATCAACAAGCGCACTGCTTATGAACAAATTCTCCTCATAACCGGTCTGAACTAATCGAGCATGAATTTGCAGACCCAAGTGCCGATTCAGCGTTTTTGCGCAAGAATTAAGAGTGCTACAAAGAATAAACTTAGTGGGTGTCTTTCCAAACTCATTCATCCTGCGAAAAGACTCCAATGCTTCACGAGCATTGCCATGCTTGGCAAGTTCCCACGCATTTCTATTCTCAGGAATTTCGTCAAACAGTTGATTTGCAACGCAAGAAAAGTACTTGCAAACAAAACACGAATCCGATAATTCTTTATGTAGGACAGCACCGAAATGTTTAATTGTTGTGAAAGTCATAAGCTTCTGAAAATGAATCATCACCAGAAAATTGCAGGGTCAACACTGTTTTAAACATAACTCTGTGGTGTTGGCTACGTTAATCTTGTCGATGCCATTTTCACTGTCAAGCCATAATATAGAAAAGGAAAAAGAAAAAAAAAAAAAAAGCATAGGCAAGAGAAGACCATCATTTGTTTGAATGCCCAAATGCCTCTGATTTTTGAGCCACTGTTTTGAATCAACTATTTGTCTTCCAATGGTTAACAGAACGAGTAGTTGGTGGAATAGGGTTTATGTAGCGTGGCAAGTTTGTTTTTTATTTTTATTTTTATTTATTTATTTTTTTAATGGATTTGGATTTGGAATTGGAAAAGAAAAAGAAATTCGAGTGTATTTGAAATGAAATTTAGTTATAAAGAAAAGGTTTCTTTTATCATTTTATCCTAATTGGAATATCATGTTTTATTAGAAAGAAGCGTAAATTGGGTAAGTTCAAAATTCTTTAGTTAAATAATTTACAAATTCCATCAATTTTCATAGAATTTGAGTAGATTATATTACAATATACTTGCCGTGAGTAACAATTCCCTTTTCACATCACCAAGACTACTCACAAGATATCGCATTACAATGTACAAAATTATAGTGGCAACATTGCCTTTTCTCATCGAAAGAATTTCAGAAGTGCTTGGACAGAGATGTGCAAACATAAACGCATGCAGGTAAACACAAGCAACGCGAGCATACATTGTATTGTCCTCAAATTTGCAAAGTTCCCGAATACATCAACATGAAAAACAAATCTTTTAGAGGAAAGAATTTCATGTCGCGTGTGCTCTGAATCAGTCACCATAAGAATAGATCAATCATTCCCCTGATCCTTTGTCGAGTCTTTTTCGGTGGCAATGCCAATCACAGCAGGTGCAGAGATGTTACAAAATGTTTATTAGAGAAACAAATCAGTCCTCCAGACGCGAGATCTTTCACTGTTTTTTCGTTTCCAAGTGCACCAGACGCAGTCATGTTCTCGGTGGGGTGGCATGACACTGATATGATGGCATCAGTGTCACATTCCAAATTTTGAACTATTTTCCTTTTCTGGAGTTCCCACGAGTATACACAATTATCCTCAGCCACTAACTATATACACATCCCATTCGTTACAGAAAATACCGATGAAATGCAGTACTTCGAATTAACATCGCCGGCGTAACCAGTTAAAATATTCCAAAGCCTCTGCAAACATGACATTAGCATATCAAGATGACAGATGATGAAAGCTATTAGAGAAAAATAAAAATAAAAATAAAAAAATAAAAAAAGAGTGGATTTGAAGGGAAAAAAGGAAACCAACACTGTCAAGCACATTCAGTCATTTATACACATTCATTTAAACACAGAGGTTGGGAAGGCACACAAATATGTGAATCTTAAGCAAACAATGCAGGTATCTCTAAGAGAATTTTGTAATTCTTCGGGCTAAAGAATTACCCTTCAATGAAGAAGCAGCTCATGAACCCAAGAAATCCCAAGTTTTGTTACTAACTTGCAGGCCATATTTACCACTGGGCCATTAACCCAACTGGTATAACCACTCCTCCCTCAAAGGGGAGGTGAGGGATTCTAGCCCCATGATGGGCATTTGTGGGTGTGTGTGAGTATTTACCCAACCAAAATAAAATTAAAAATTTTGCAGACTGCATTTGCTGCTAATTTAAGACCAGATTCAGAAAGGAATAGAACAGTTAAAGAAAATGTTGAAATCATCTTCAATGTCACGTCGACGAAATTCACAATTTTGTAAGAAAACTCATTATTCAAACATAATAAAAATGCTTAATGATCTTTCACGATTTTAGAATTCTTGTGAAATAGTGAAAGCCATTATTTGGTTGATCTCTCACAAGAGTATAATCGTAAAATCAAGAAAAATCAACTTTACCATCTTCCTATTCGACCTAGAAAAGGTGAGAGACAGTTTCCTTTTTCTAATATTTCTCTTCATCCTTCATTTAACTCCATTTTCCAAATCTCCTGCCAAGCTAAGCAAAAGGTGGAAATGGCTCATAGCGCACTATGGCATTGAGACCTCCTAAAATCCTAAGGCAAGCAAAAGTTGTACCCTTGAACAAAGTATTGCATGTGTGTGATAGAAATGCATGCAAATAAAGTTACAATAAAATTTTAAAATATTAAAAACTATGAATATATTAGAACTTAGTGATGGAAAAATTCATAACAAAAGCTAGAGTCTAATTTTTATCCTGTTTTCAAAGTAAAAATATTAGTGTTGTAGCTTTACGAAACTTTTCATTAATGGTTATATAGATGGAACTGTTAGTTGTTCAAATATGCTACTTGGCATTGTGTAACATGAGCCTACATTGTTATACTTTAGTCTATAATGGAGCACCAACGATTAGTCCATAGGCTGGACTAAACCCACAATGACCTGCCGAAAGTAATTGCTCAATACCATTCAACAAAAGGTCAGCAACAAGAAAAACAAGCGACAAATTACACTCCCATGAATTTTTAACTAGAACTGGACAAATGTTGATTGCCAATAAAGCAAATTGGTATTTTGCCTTTGCTGGGGAGCGACAAATATTAGGGCTGCAAAAGAACCAAATTGTTCTTGTGCAACTCGTGATCAGCTTGTTTTAAGCTCAACTTGAGGAGCTCGTTCATTTATGTAAACAAACTGGACTCGAGCTCAATTTCTAGGCTTGTTTAAAGAACGAGTTGATCCCGAACATTGTTGTGCATGGATCATTCATGTTCATGAACATAGACTAGTGTAGGATCATACATGATTGCTAATATAAAACTAAAATATAATGATAATGATAAAACGTGTCTATTTTTTATTATTGCAAATATTGTGTTAATAAACAAGCCAAGCGATCGTGAACACAAGCTCAAACCGAACTTGAACGTGTACATGCAGGGACAGACCCAGACCATTTAGTTAGGGGGGGCAAGAATGATATTTTTAGTAATTTCAGGGGGGGCAATAGTAATATTTTAGGGGTATATAACTGGAAAAGAACAATTTAGTAAGGCATATTAGTAATAAATAAAAAAATTCAGGGGGGGCAATTATCTGTGCATAGGTCCGAACCTTGTGTACATGATACCGAGCCGAGCCCAAACTTTTCAAAATCATAATGAGCCAAGTCTGAGCTCAGCTTTTTGAGCACACGATCCCAAGCTGAGCTCGAGTTGCACCCACAAACAATCAAGTAAAGCCCGAACAGAGTAAATTCATGGTCACCTCTAGCGGATAATGACAGCTGACATAGATTTAGTGACGAAGAACAAAAGTACCTTACAATTTACAACTCCTCTGAATTGGTGTCTTTTTCAGATTTAATGCCTTGTTCCAAGTATTCCTCTTCAATTGTCTCCTTAAGGATGAAGAGCCTCTGGATCACGACAGGTTGAGTCATCTGCTTGGCTTCCCTAATGTCAGTGTCTTCTTTGTGAAGATCGTATGCGTCAAGCATAATCTTTATCCACTTGTGCAGCTCCTTGGGAGTTCTGTTCCACCACCATTAAAAACAAAATATTTCATCTATATTCTGTTACTAATTAATGAAAATTCATGATAGGGAAAGCATGAAGCTCTCTTACGTGTATATAGCATTAGGGTCTCTAGCTTCATGTTCATGCCCTGGGGAGAAGGCAGTGGCCAATGCCGAGAATCGCTCTTCAGGGTCTGTGATGTTCAGCAAATACTTAAGTAGCTTTATTTCTTTTGGTGCTATGCTCCTTATACTACTCTTTGTGGCTTTGTATAAACGATACATAATGTCCTTCACCTGCAGTTATAAGTCTAAGCTCAACAATTTCTTTCCAATAAAAAAAAAAAAAAAAAAAGAATGAAAAAAAAAAGGGAACTAGCACTCAATCAAATGGCAGACAAGGTAAATGTAACTAAGAAGCCAAAACTCGACTTAAAAAAATATATATATTCTGTTTTGGAAGTGAGATTTACTGTATACATCTCTCAATAGCCAAACTCAAGCATCTAGACATGCTCAAAATGCCAATTGTTCATTCTTCAAAGTCACTGTCCACATAACTTACATCTTATGCTTGTACATTTGTTGCATTCTACTCTGTCAAACAAGAAGTTGAATTATCTTAGGAGTGCCTAGTTCTATAAGAATGAAATCAGTGGACTGAGATTTTCATAACATTAGAAATGAGTAAGATGCCAATCCAAATAGTACCATCTCTTATTATGTAAAATCATTTAAAGATTTCAAATATTCGAGACAGAGTGGTCATACGAATAAAAACTATGAAATGTGAATATAGTTTGCCTTAATTCCTGTAATAATCTCAAGTACACTCAACTGATCTTTTGAAGACTGTAAATTTGGACCTCGGATAAGAGAATCCACAATTGAATGGCGCATCACAGATCATTTAACATAAAAACCATAACGATGAGTACATGGGATGATCAAACTGCATTCCTTCAATTGGACAGTGATGCACACTAGAGCTATAGAGCCCTCATTGAGGTATACCCAATAAATCAAATATGTATAACAACGATTCTAACAACCTGTGCAAAATTCAAGAATAGTGTAGTTCATACAACAAATTACTAGCTCTTGTTATCAAAGTATAAACAACTCCCTAAGGTTATTTTTTTACAGAAAACATAATCTGACTAACCAACATGAAAAGAAAATGACCAACAGGCATATGCATATGGGTCCAATATGATGTTATCTATCATCTTCCTTTTGTATTAATTAAGAATTTAAGACAGTTTATTGTTTCACTTACAGAAGAATTTTCCATTTAGTTTTGGCTGAGAATGACCTTCAGAAATTGGAAACTTTAGAGATTGATGATACATAGTAGCATTTTTATCATACAACTTTTTCCAATTTTTAACTACCTTGAGAGTTTTCATCTGATTAAGAATTTAATTTGATATTGAAAATATGTTTCATTAAAAGCATCCAGGACATCTATCTGTAGACTAATAACCCAGAGGAGAAACATAACTTGAGTAGGGGATAAATAAAGCTTTATTCGAGCAGCAGGCAAGTGTCATGGCAAAAAATGCCCTTTGATGCAAACCTACTATCGGCATCTATTTATGTTAAGTACCACATCCAACTCATTACACGGCTCCATCCATGTTGTCCACTGGTTTCATTTAGAATATTTTGCAAGAACAGTACTAGATGAGAAAAATATCCACGTCCAGCAAATGATTGACAATTTGGTACTCCATAGTTCTGGCATGACACTCTTACCATGGATTTTTACTTTGTTTTTTGGATAAGGTAAGTTTACTCGCACACACTTTGCCCACGCTGGGGCTCGAACCCCTCCCCTCCTCTTTGAGGATGGGGAGATTATACCATTGGGCCAAAGGCCCTTTGGTAACTCTTGCCATGGATTTTGGACCAATGCAAAGCTTTCTAAACAAATAAAACAATATTATTACCCCATCAAGTCTTCATTTAAAGGTACTAACGAGTTAAATATCATACACGCTAAATTGTGTTTAACTACACTCTTCAAACATATATCGTTCAAATATGCCGGAACCCATAAAAACAATGAAAAAGTCAAGACCTGTATGGACTCACAGAAAATAGTAAATGAATATGTATGTAAAGGAAGTGTGCTTTGAAAAAGTGTGATCCAAATGAATCTGAGAGTTCGAGTCATGTGAGCTTAAGATCCAAATAACTTTTAGAGTTGGTGTCATGTGACCCTCTAGGTTTAGTAGAGCCATGCAGGACTGTGAATCAGAGTTGGTGGGAGCTGTCTGAGTTATTTTATGATATCCCGGTTAATGGTGAACACTGATATAGAGGATGCCCTGGGGTTGAAAGATTCTAGGAATGGTGAGATCTTGCTATAAGAAAGTGTGGGGAAGGTGATCCCAAATATCCTTGAAAAGGTATTTCCATACCAAAGCGTCCCCTAAGTTAGCTTTCTTTGCATGGCCAGCAGCCTTGTTGACTATCTTGACCATTTGATAATCTAGGTGCATGGTCAAAGTATTTACTATTTGGTGCTGCATGTGCAAAGAGGCTCAAGAGACTACAAATCACCTTCTGCTACACACGGGTTTCTAGAGGACTTGTCTCTTGTTGTCTCCTTCTGCAGCATAGTGGGTGATACCTAGATCAGTCATGAAGATTTTCGCTGATGGCAAGGGGATGTGTCAGATACATGATTAGGCGGGTGCAGAAAGCTGCCCCGTGGTGTCGTATGTAGAGTGTCCGGAAGAAGCGAAATAGGTGGTCATCTGATGGTGTTGAAATGGGTATTCCTAAGCTGAAACAGTTGATGTTCAGTTCTTCATATTTTTTTTATTTTTAAAAGGGAGATACTTCTTTATACAGTGATTCTTATGTGATTATCTAGGTAAGATGAGCTTTCAGGCTAGAGCCTAGTTTTGTTAACCCCAGCACAGTCCACTCTACATGGGTTGCCTCCTTTAGGCTTTTTTAAACCGATTATACTGATTAAAGCAAAAAAACAAAAATAAAAAAACCAGTCAATTTGACCTTTCATATCAAAGTCTCCTCTACCTAGCTTTCATCTAGTAAAGCAACCTTTAGTTAAGTGAAAATTCCAATGGAATGAGCATGGTAAGCACGGTAAGCACTCAATAGAAGGTTAATCCATACCTCATTCTTCATGGTTGTCGAGTCCTTTGCTGCAGCCCAAGCACTATTTATTAATAAGATTAAAGAAGAGTCAAGTTCCTTTCCCTTAGCAAGATTCTTAATCTTTTCACATGCCACGTCCACTGAAGGAGAGTTTAGGATATTGTCAAATTTGGCTTGGGCAACGTCCAGTGTATCCACTATCTCCAGTGTATTATCATAGGCAGAAACTGCAGACAAGCATCTAGCCCCAAGCCTTGCCACCGCTGCACAAAAGATAGTACAATAATATTAGATGGCAACTTTGAATGATCCATAATAACTTTGGTTAGGCATCTTTGGTCACGGTAAGCTGATGCAACATTTTTTTGTGTTTTCTGCTTTCCCCGTGGCTGTATCAGTATTTGGAAGGATCCTCAACTTTCTTTTGTATTCCTCTTCATTTAAAATGTTTGATACAATTCCATGTATCATGAAATAGGAGTTGAGTGTTTCGGTTGTTTTGCCAATTCAATAAAGCTTGTAAGAGGTATATTTTAAAATGGGATTGGAATGATATGAATCAGTTTTATGCTTACAGAGATATCCAAGTGTTGGAAGAAAATCATTAAAAAGGGTTGCATGATCTGTAACAGAAGAACTCAGACAAAATAGCAAAACAGTTTTTCAAAAGTAACCAGCAAGATGGATAAAATGATGGATAGAATCTAGCAAAAAATGATGCTTTCCAAAAAAAGAAAAAAGAAAAAGAAAGAAAAGAAAAGAAAGGTGGATAAAATGATACATGCTAATCCTGATTTTTAGCAAAGCAGAGGACAAAAACTTTATTATTTTTAAAAATATTTTAGCATTAGTTTTCCTAAGAATATAACAATATTCTTTAATTCCAGATAGTTACCAACTACCAGAAAGGATGCTTCCAAAAATATGCTCCTGAATATCATTAACACATTATATTAAACTGAATTTAAAATTAAAAAATATCTTCAATTTGATTCCAAAATACTTTTGAATATATATTGATCGAAAGAGTTTAGGACTTCAAACAATATTGATAATTTTCTCCATCCATTTTTTCTGTCCTGATACTATTCTCCATCCACTTATTACATCATTTCCCTGTTGAAAAGTCGGATCAGTAATGGTATATATGGCATCAAAACAGATTACTCATAGCCTGTTTTAGAGAAACTAATCATTAAAATTTAAAAGTGACTACTTGAACAAACCAATGGATGGACTAGAAGAACAACTTTATCGTTGGTGGAGGCTAAACAGTAATTACAAATTAAAGACCTTCAGAGGTTTTCTCAGGCAGACTCTTTCTTATGTTAAAGAATGTTGCTACGATAAGACATAGAGGTACTTTAAGTACTGGTTCTTTGTTTAGCCTTAATTTAAATTGTTTTACCTAGATATGATAAACACATCATGTGGAAAGCAGGCGAATCCACTCTTTCTGATGTATCCAAATATTTCCAATAAATAAGACTATGTTTGTTTAGATACTAGTTTGGAGACATTTCACAAGTTTAGTAAATGAGTTTGTTACTAGGAGTGGCATACATCAGTGATCATTGTCATATGTAGCATTGCAGTATCACCTTACAGCTTTATGCTAAAAAATAGTCTAATGTAGTTACCATTGGTATCAAAATACCCTTAAAAGAGTACCATCAAGAGTCCACTTGCATGCATCAAGAAAGCAACTATTATGCATCTTTCATTTTCCTTTTGCTTTCCAAAGAAAAAGAAAATTAACCTGAATTTGATTAATCCGCCACAAATAGAGGCAAATGAAGTAATTGCTGCAAGCAAGTTAATTAAAGACATTCACAAAAATAAAATGTTGTCCAGCAACTAGCATAAAAAGGATGATCAATAAAGGCATCCGAACTAGACAATTAACTAGCAGGTAATTATCCATCTCAATCCATCAAATTAATTTTAAGATCAATGTGACTGCATAAAATGCTCATTTTGTTACCATCTCGGTCCTCCAAGCTGTCATGGGTTTCTGAAAGCAACGTTAGATGACGGAAAAATTCGCCAGTGAACTCTTTGCGCCGGCTTGCAACAATTGCATTTACATCCATGGGGCTATCTTGTAACACCTTAAGAAGTTCAGTATGTGTTTCCATTTCATCATCAATCTGCAAAGCTCACACCTAATCAAACAAAACTGGAAGGGACACTTAAATTTTCATCTATCCCTAACCCTAAATAAATATGCATAATTGCAAGAATCTCTATATGCACATTAAAAGTAAAATATAAAAATAAATTGTATTTACCTTCTTCACTTTTCTTGATAGTGCAATTAATTTTTGCTTCATTTCAGAATCATTTTCTGCGTCAGCCCGGGTTTGGCAGCGATTATAGAAGCTATTCCTATATTTGTTCCACTCCTCCCTGAATACTAAGTACTTCCGCCACTCTTTTGGCTTGGGTTTCTCATTCATGAACACATCAATAATCTTATCACAAAATTGGGTAATTGTACAACCCTCAGCAACTTCAACCTCAACCTCAACTTGCCCCTCCACTTGTGGAGTAGCCATACTACTCGCTAGAAGACCTAAACAAGAAAATTTTGCAAGACCCATAAGTAAAAATCATAAACCTACTCAGAAACAGAGGCAATACACCAAAATAAATAAAGAAAGAACCATCAAAAAGACACCAAGAAATCAAAAACAGTGACTGTGTGTGTGCGCGCATTTTAAGCTGATAGAATTATACATATATGTATGTATAGCAAAAGGGGAAGTGAAAGCACTTACCGGTTGTGATTGATGTAAGGACAGTTCTGGGTCTGAAGGTGGGAATCGTTCTTCTTGGTTTGGAGGTATGGGTGTGTCTGGAACGTGAGAAGAGGGATGAAGAGGATATGGTGGGTATTTTGGGAGTTGCTTGGGGTAATTCAGCATTGAAAGGAAAGAGAGTGATGGTCGTGGTTATAGATGTTTCGAATCCCAACAGATTACTCATGGCAGTTGATGGCCAAAAAGCGCTTCACTCTTTCTCTGCTTTGTTGCAGTTTGCAGAGAGAGAGAAAGAGAGTGAGAGAGTGCTTTGTTGCAGTTTGGAGAGAGAGAGAGGGGGGGAAGCAGAGCAAATGCAGATGAAGATACAAATTACAATTATGTGTAAATAAATCCCCTTGAATCAGGAAAAAATAAATAAAGGGTTAGGTGTATTAAACCCCTACACTTTTCTCTCTTTTTCAAAAAAGACTCCTGAACTATCAAAAGGACATTTAACCCTCTCAAACTATTCTATTAGTTGCAAACTGTTAGTTAACGTCCAAAATTTAACGTCCAAGAAGCACGTGACATAGACCGTGATTAAGCAAAATTTTAGAATGGCAAAAATAACCTTATAACTATTAAATAAATATTATATAAAAATAATGTATATATACATTACTCTCTTCCATTTTCATTTATTTATTTATATATATATATATATTATATATATATATATATATATATGTATACATCGCTTCATCTGCCGTCCTCTCTCTCTCCAACCACCTTTACCAATTGTCCATGGCCAACACCACCACCGACCGTCCATGGCGCCACCACCACCGCTCTCCCTTCCCCCACAAAGATGCTTCTTCCCTCAGAACCACCTCCAGCTCCACCATATATGGCTG
>JAOTQH010271643.1:0-10665 GCA_025631255.1 Cornus kousa
TTATTTATTTATTTTAAAAGTATATATTATTTATTTTTATTATTTATTACATTATATATATTGGTATAATAGGGTTGTTGACAGATAAGTATTTTAACTTAAATTTGATAGATAACCACGTAAAGTGATTTTCTCTCATGTGGACGATATTCTCTCTAACTGAAATGCGGCCATTATATACCATCATTAGTCGTGTGATGGGGGGAGGTGATTACCTAATAAAAAAGGTTTCTGTATAGGGAAGATTCAGAGGGAAGGAAATTAATGAGGTTTCCACGTGATTAACCAGGGAGGAGAGAAGAATTTGGAAAAAGAGATCTGTGAAGAGATAGTTAAAAGGCAAGTAGATCTCTGTTAGTTTTTACTTTCAATTGTGTGATATGTTTGAGATTTTTTATTTATTTTTTATTTTAGTTATGAACTGTACTTGATGTATCGACTGAGGTAGGAATTATACACATGAATGTAGATTAGTGTATGATTATCTTCATAGACTACTTCTCTAGATTCTGTTTAGTATGAAATAACGTGAATAAAAAGGAGTATTATTTTAACTAGACTAATTCATATATGTAAACTGTAATTTATGTGATCTATGGTTATGCCCGTGAGAAAAGGCAATTATTTTATTTTATTTTATGGGGATTTGATGTATGATGATGCATACCTAGTCTTGGATAGACTTTATACATAAAGGCAGATATATTTGTATAGTGTATATAATGGAAGTTGTATTGAATAATTATATGGTATTAATGATTGCGTAGGACTTTATTTCCTGAAGTTGGGGTACAAGGAGATTGAATATTGGAGGGGATATTTATATATAGATATTTGAACTTAATTGCCTGGTCTATTATTCAAGGAGTTGTTATTTAATTGGGTGGAGCATGATTGATTAAAGGAAATTGGGTTTAATTATAGCTATATATGGAATGCTAGTGAATTAGATTGGATTTTAATTGCTGGAACTATGTAGGTAAGATATATATATTTTACGTTGAGAGGATGTGCTATAGAGGTTTTTTTGGTAACTAATAATTACTAGGTCTATTAAGTTTGAATTGTGGATGTACTTAAATCTAGTTTCTCAGAGTTGGAAAGTAGATAGGTTTAGAGAAATTGAAATACTGGAAAAACAAGGATTGTAGGAATCTTGGGCATTTAGAAGAGATTGAGATAGAATTGTTGTTACTGAATTTGCAACTTGCTTTGACAGTTGTCATGTGGTCTTGGTAGGATCTTGAAATATAGTCATTAAACGGATTATTGATTTTTTTAAAAATTTAAATTAGTAATCTTAAAAGGTGCTACATTAATTCTTAATGAGAGTATAAGAATTGATGTTAAATAATTAAGTAACTAATTAATTATGATGAAGAATTATTGGAATTAAATTAAGAGTCCATCTTGGGAAGTTGGATTCATTTCTAAACTATTATTAGATGGTTGGATATGTTCCTTACCATATGCTGAAAGGTTGGATTTGTTCCTAAACTGTTATTGGATGGTTGGATATGTTCCTTACCATATGATGGAAGGTTGGATTCGTTCCTTACCAATTATTAGTTGGATGGATTCGTTCCTTACCACTACTTGCCGGTTGGATTCGTTCCTTACCCAGAATACTAGAAATTGTACATAAAACTAAGTGGAAGGAATGATATAAAAATATTAATTTATATGAAATATTGTACAATTTTTGGTGAGAGATAGTAAGAGTTTACTTGTTGAGTTGTGAAACTCACGCTTTATTTAAACATTTCAGGTAAGGTGCCTATGGAGCAGAACTGATGTTGCTATGACAAACTTACTTAATAAATGTTTAATTTATTTATATTGGATGCAAGACATTTTAGAGTGAAATAATGTAACTAAAGGATTTTGTTCCTTGTTGTTCATATGGAACACCTTATATTTTCCTTATATGTACGGTCACTTATTTCTAGTAAATAATTCAGTTATTAGTTTTTATTTTGTTAAATGATGAGATTCAAGTTTTAGTCATGCCATGTAATGTTTTGGGTGAGGAAACCCTTTATTGAAATTGGGGTGTGACAGTTTGGTATCAGAGCTAGCACCCAGCCGGAAGTGTGGTGATAGTGACAATGTAGACGGTATGAGTGGGCGGGTGAGGTGCACTGCCGAGCTACCATACTTGGAAATAGGTCACAGTATCCCACACCCCCTGGAAGAAATGGTGTTTATATGGAAACGAGAGAATTATAAATTATGAGGAAGAAATGTCTTAATGAGGTGGAGAATGTGACAACTCAGATTTTTTTTTTAGACTCTTAAGTATAATTAATTGTTTGATTAATTATATTGGAGACTTTGTTATAGTAATTAGGAGTTTTATTTCATTTTTTGGAGATGGTTACATATTTGATTATATGAGAATAAAGGAGTTAAATATGAGGCCTTTTGGGGTGAAGCCCAAGAGCACAACATGCGCGCTCAGGTTCAAAGCGGACAATATCATACCATGTGGTGGAGTGGGTCGTTACATTTGTCACTTTCCTTTTTCAAACAGTATATTTTACATCTTTCCATATATGTCCTTGGAGTTTAAAATTTCAAAAGTTAAATATTCAAAACTTAGAAGGACAATTTGATGTCCCCTTAAAAATTTCAACTCCCCAAAAGCGACATCTAAATCGGGATGGAGGGAGGGAGTATATTATATATATAAGCCTACGCAGTACTTCTCTGGATCACCATCACCCGGAAGGTTTGATTTTGTTCTTGCTGCTAGAGGGAGTGGCAGCTTTCACCACTTTCTGAATAATCTGTGTGCTCGCCTTCGTCTTATCCGGAGGAATCACACTCCCTTACTTAAGTATCACAATTCCAAATATATATATATATATATATGTGTGTGTGTGTGCATACATATGACTCATTCATAAACTAATAGCACCAATGAACCAAAAGCCTCTCCCATTTTATGGTTGAACATTTATTTCCTTGTGGTATATCATTAGACTTGCTCATTTAGTTCTTTTCACACCCCTTTTTATGGTTGAACATTTTTGAGGGACCATTTCTTTCTATCGAACTAGTTAGGAAATTTCTTCGAGAATGCCACCATGATAGGTTTTGGTTGAAAACAATTTTTTAGATTTTTTATATATTTTATTTCTTGTTAGTTTTCTTCATCCTATATTCATTGGTCTATTGCCTTTAAAACATACGTCACAAAGCAAAACCAGAGTGTTCTTCTCATTGATTTTGGGTTATTTTGACGTAAACTATAATTCAATGCTTAAAAGCTAGGTCCATTTTTGCGTGTTTTCTCAAATATATTCAAAATTTTGATGAGTTAAAAAAAATTAAAATCGAGTTCAGTTTGAGTTCTTCGCAAGTAGTCTCGGACTTATTTTTGTGAACGGGTGAAGCATAATTTTTTTTAAAATATAATTTCTTTATACGGTATGTTTTATTTTTTTATTACTTTTGTACTTTAAATAGTTACGGAACTTAAATTGTCAAAATTATAAAAAAGAAAACCTATAAACCATAGGTTCATGTTGAACCAATTAGTCATGCAGTAGGAGATTGCAGGGTTCTTTATATTTTTTGTTTAAATGATTAATACCGTGAAAGATACCCAACCAAAGTACCAAAATGAGTCGATATATAAAAATGTGATATCAAAATACAAAGGCATAACAGTTGAACTCCTCTTCTCTTTTCTCTCCCTTTTCTATTCATAGTATGAGCCTTTTTGTTTTTTTTTTTTTCTGAGAGATCAGTGAGTAGATTTACTAGACTAGTCATAATGACTCTATGGGGACATGTAGGGTTGCTTTGGTCTTTCTACTCAAAAGACGCCATCGGTAAATTGAATGCACATCTCTTGAAGTGCTGCGGTCGTTGAAAGCAATTAATATGATAGTGAGTGCTACAGAAAAGGGTTCGTCAGTTCGAAGGTTGTGCTGAACAAGTTCTTTGAAACTTTGAATCTTTACAAATTGATGCCTCGAGCTGCTGTGCTTGAGCGACATTCATTGTCGGCAGTTCCCACTATACTCGTTCATTTGCTTATGCCTTGGAATTTTTCTTCCTGATCAATTGCCATTCTCGATAAGAAGGGGCTGAAGAAGACAAAGAGTGCGCGCATCTCGTTGGTGAATTGCCAGAAACTGAGTTTCGCAAGTGGGGAACGATCCAACTCGTTCGTCGGCATAGAGGAGTACGTGGCGTCGGAGGTGGTGCGTGGGAAGGGTCACGAGTTTGCCGTCGATTGGTGGGCCCTCGGGGTCCTCGCGGCCCAAACTCTTCCCGACTGTCCCAACCTCTTCGTCTATGATCGGTTTGGTAGGGGTATTTTTGGAACAATAAAAGGATAAAATGGTCATTATATTAATTGAGTGGTGTTTTCACACCAATTGAAAATAAGGGGTAAAAGTGTTATAAAAGATATATTTCAAGATGTTTCTTGCACTTTTTCCATAATGATATGATATGGTTGCGCATTGGTGGCCAAAGGTTACAAGATAACATCCTATTTGAATGAAAAGTGAAATATGTCATATGAGTATAATATTAGCACTATTTAATAATTTAAAATTTTAGTGGGATTACGAAACAATCGACCTATTATAATTGATATAAGAACCTACGAACCCAACTGTACTCTGTTTTTTCTTTTTCTGTTTTTGGTTTCAATACTCTATTTTGTCAATGAATCTCTTCAGTTCTAAAACACCACAATCAACTTTACTACAGGCCACTTGAAATTTTACCATGCATAATGAGAACCTTTTTACAAATCAGATCAAATTCTTCACTATCATAAACAATTTTGTATTCAAAAAAATTGTTTTTTGGTGAAAAAATGACCGTGGGTTGCCCTGTATGGGAAATTGTTTTAAAAAGTAGTAATAATAATAATAATAATAATAAAACCATGGCCTACATGGCTGGTTTTGGTATATAATTTGATCTCAGCCAAATAATTTATTTACATGGGCTAAAATATTTAATTAACACGTATAATATAAACATCGACCAGAAAAAAAAAAATTTGTTGATAGAGGCTGGGTGATGAGACAGGGAGATCATTCCACGTAGGTCACGAATGTTGAGGTTAGCGTCTGAGTGGGAACTCAAGCTATACCAAGGATTCTTCATAGGTGAAGATTAAGAGAAGGAAGGCAGTTGTTTAGTACTATTCAAAACCGAGGTCCGGTAGTAGGTCTTTATGATTCTTGTTGTCTTGTCTTTGTTGTTCTGTTGATCCTTGTGTTGATGTTCTTAACTTCTGATTTCTATGCTTATTTATACTAGTTGGTTCCGGATAATGCCCCCCGGTCGCAGGGGGGAGACCTCCCCTTAACTATTGGTCGCGGGGGGGTAGCCTCCCCTTGACCATTGGTTCCGAGAGGGTTGCCTGCTTTTAAGCAGTGGGTAGAGGGACCCCTTCCTGACTGATGGATGTCAGGAGGGCTGCCCGAGGCAACGTGCGCCTTGGGTCAGGTGATGTAATGATTATTCTGTGCATAGGTCATTTCAGTGCATTTAATGAGCTGAGTGACTCATACCTTCCCGGACCTTGGGTGCAAGTACTACGAAGCATCTCCTCCCCTTGGTATAGGCCCTACGATAAGGGGGGGAGGATAGGAAGGTAGGCATGTTTCCATGCACGACCTACCCCCTTCCCTTCTTCTCCATAGGGCGGTACCTTGAATTCCAGCCTCCCATCCACTAATACTCAGATTCCCATGCCAGAGGGGAAGAGGGGAAGGTTCCGAGGTTCTGCCTTCTCTAGCCTCGCATTCCCCCAACTTCCCAGCTCCTCGAGCTTCCCACAGAAGGGCAGCTTAGGGAGAAAAACCAGTAGAACCCTCGTTCCTCTATCCCGAGTACTGCAGGAAACGAGGGGCCTTTGAGTTAGGGGTGGGGCCCATCCAACTGGAGCGGGGCGCAACCCAAACCAGGAGAGTGAGGGGTATCGACCCCTTCCTCTAATGAGCCCAAGTGCTCATATATCAAGCCCTAATAGCTCGAGGTTCTTAGGGTTTCCAAAGTAAAGTCAGACGGGACCCAGTATGGCCCATTCAGTGCTGACTAGCCAGATAATATTATTTTATAATAGGAACACGTGGCGTCCCACATGTCCTTTATGGAAAAGATTATCAACATTATTAATTAGTGAGGACACGTGGCGTCCCTTGTGGAAGTGACTATCTACATTTGCCCCCTGCTCGAGGTCACGAGGAAGGAGCTTAAGGTTGCAAGGAGGGAGCTCAAGCAAAAGACTGAGGTAAAGAAGGGAATTCTTTAATGACATGAGTGAGCTACTAGGGGGAGCTCCATAGAAAGATTAGTGAGTTACCAGAGGGGAGCTCCGTAAAAATATCATTTTCATAAATATAAGCTATCAGAGGGGAGCTCCGTAGAAATATCAGCTTAATATATGTGAGCTACCAGGGGGAGCTCCGTAGAAAGATCAGTGAGTTACCCAGGGAGAGCTTCATAGAAAAATCAGTTAGCTATTAGAGGGGAGCTCTGTAAAAAAAAATCAGTGAGCTATCAGAGGGGAGCTCCGTAGAAAAATCAGTGAGTTACCAGAAGGGAGCTCCATAGAAAAATCAGTGAGCTACCAGAGGGGAGCTCCGTAGAAATATCAGTGAGCTACCAGAGGGGAGCTCCGAAGAAAGATCAGTTTTATTTTAAAGCGGTGTCCTAAGACTTGAACTCGAGGGTGCGAGGGTTTCAAGGCTCTAAAATAAGGTACCTCGCAAAGGGACATCTCATGGAGGTTTCCCAGAGAAAACTTAGCGACGAGATATCATACGAGACCCGAGGCTCTTCTATAGGCGGAGAGCTCATTGAGGTGATGAGACATCTCGTGGAAGTTTGCCGGAGGAAACCTATGCGAAGAGGCATCCCTATGTGGGGCGATTCGGTGGGATATCTTTGAAAGAGTCATACCGTAGGAGCTCTGAAAGGAAAACCTAGGTAACGAGGTTTAATGTTGTACGTTTAAAAAGGTAACGAGCTCGATTTTGAAATGGTGTCCTAAGTTTTGGACTCAAGTGTGTGAGGGTTTCAAGGTTCTAGAATAAGGTACCTCGCAAAGGGGCATCTCATGGAGGTTTCCCAAAGAAAACTTAGCGACGAGATATCGAGCGAGACCCGAGGCTCTTCTACAGGCGAAGAGCTCGTTGAGGTAATGAGACATCTCATGGAAGTTTGCTAGAGAAAACCTATGAGACGAGGCATCCCTATGTGGGGGGTCTAAGTGGGATATCTTTGAAAGTGCCATATCTTGGGGGGCTCTTGAAGGAAAACCTAGGTAACGAGATTCAATGTTGTGACTTCAAAGAGGGTACCCGGCTCAAGTTTGAAAATAGCTTACTACATGGTCAATATTGTGGAAGAGAGGGGTAAGCTTTTCAAAAAAACAACTCATTCCTTGGGCACCCTCGATCCTTTGTTTTCCTGTTTGACATTGTGAGTAGCACCTAATGAGTATCCTAAAGGCTGCCCCCTGCTCGAGGTCCCCTAAGGGGGCTCGGGTAATCAGAAAGGAGGTCCAGGTATGAATTTTTAGGAATCCTTGCCGAGTGCCCCCCCATATTTTTTGTGGGGGGACATGTCAGCCTCTAATTGGCACCGCACGAAGGGTAATGGGTCATTACTACTCGTGAGGCCTCGGGTTGCGCACTGCGTCGCTTTGCCTGCCAGACTTTTTCTTGTGTCACATCGCGTCATTACTCGCGACACTTCGAATTTCGCACCGCGCCGCTTCGTTTACCGAGCTCTAAAAGTCTCTTTATTTCCTCTTGCTATATAAATTCATCACTTGTCATTTTCTTTTCAAAACTCACAAGTCTTTTGATAAAGAGAGAAAAGAGAAACCTGAGGTATCCGAGAAGAATCTCAAGGCTACCCCAGCTCCAGCCTCGCTCGTGATCCTCCCCTTTTCTTGTGTCTTTCCAGATTTGTAAGCGTTATGTCTGGCGTTGCACGTACCGATGTCCCCGATGTTCCTCCTTTATCCTAGTGGAGGGTTGTTACTTTTTTTGGCCCTGGCGATACCTTTTGGGCTAACGCAGAAGGGCTTCATAAAGCTGATGAAATCCAGGGGGGCTTGCTTCTCCTCGAGGGGAAGCCATACTCCTCCGAGGGCTCACCTGTGCCTCCCAGCTCGGTTCTCAGGTTCAGGATTGAGCGTGGAGATTTTCCTTGCTCCAATCTTACCTTCATCAGCTAGACAGGCTCTGGTGTAGGTTAGGATTTATGGACAGATGCCAATTTGGCCAATGAGACCTTCCTCCTTCTTCTGGAGGCAGCGAGACTCACAGATGTGGTGCGCAATACCTACCAGCTAATTGTTAACAGGGACACCACCGCCTTTTCTCTTCTATTTTCTCATTGGAGCAAAGCTACCCATTTCTTTGTCACCTCATGGGGTGAGTTCACCCCTACCCTTGAGGACGTCGTACAACTCATGCGATTGAACGTGTTCGGCACCCATGACCCCAGCTCTTGGTCTCTTTCCTTAGAAGAGAAAGAGGAAGCTCGCACTCTCCGTGGTGCCCTCACCGCTGCCTTAAAAATTGCTACCAAGTTCCAACATGACGGTATTCGGGGGGAGTTCCCAGAAACGGGGAACAAGTGCACCTTTGTTTCAGTTCTTCGCTACTACTTTTTGGATGTTCCCCCTCCTGAGTTCGCAGATGAGCAACCTTTCAATGGCCCAAAAAGTAGGGACCCTCTTCATTTTGCTACTTTCATCCTATCATGGCTTTCCCGATTCATTTTTCCGGGTCCTCCAGATGATGGGCCATGCCCTGACCTGATTCCTTTGGCGATCCATCTCTCCTATGGCAAGAGTATCCCCCTAGTGCCCCTATTTCTTGGGACCCTATATTATGAGTTGGACATGGTCCATGATTATATGGAGGAATGTGCTGGTCGCCTCAATGTTGTTTCTCCTATTTGCACAGTCTTTCTTCAAATGTTCCTCTACAAACATTTTCCGAAGTACGCCTCCCGTCCTAACCCCTCGGTAGGGAATGAATTTAAGAGATCCGCGAGATGGCACAAGTATCAGCCAAAGAAAAAACTTGTTGAGTTCATTGACAGACCGAGTAGTTTCACGGCTCGCCCCTACTCCCATGGTCCTCGCCTCAGTTTTTATATCCTAGAGGTTGCGAGGAAGGTTTCAGGGGATGCTCTCAATCGTTTTTCGTCCTTAGTCAATTTTGCCTTGATTTCAGAGGGTTATCTTCCTGCTCTTATTCCTCCAAACACTGGGGTGGGCAAGACTTACAATCCACACAGAGTGGCTCGCCAGTTTGGTTGGGACCAAGGGCTCCCTCGTGACTATGGCCGAGGCGCTCAACAGGACTGGGATGCTTACAGGGTTGGCCTTTCCCGCTTTCTTGACCCAAATGGTGGGGAACTCATAGGGGAGCACTAGCTCCTTTGTGTCCTAGCCCGCATGAGGGAAGGCCGCTGGGGGAAAGGGTCAAAAGCTTATTGGAAGGACGTGCTTCGTGCTTTCAAGTTATTTGTCCAAAGTCTCCCTGAGCCAACCCTTATTCGTCCCTTGATGAAGGGAAATAGGGCCTTTCGTCATCTGAAGAAGAAGAAAGGTGGCTCCCTCTCGAGGAAAGAAGTGCAGTACTAAGGAGTTCGTTCCCCTATCCACAGCCACAATTGATCCAAGCACAACTCGACCAACTCGGCTTCTTCGTTCGAAAAGAAAAGTTGAGGAGGATGTTTCCTCATTTGTCCCTGCTCCTACTCCTTCTAAGCAAAGCAAGGTAACTCACCCTACTTTTTGGGTTAATCCTATAACATCGCCCATCCTTCGACCTGTTTTAACCCTTTTCTTTTTTCTTTTCTTTTTTAGGTCTTTTTTCTGCTCCTTCTTTTGCTAAGGGACCCAAAATTCTACCGAGAGCCCCCATTCCAGCCAGAGGTCCAGTGCCCCGTGAGGGGGCGCTCGATTAATTGTCTGTACAAGAGCAAACAGTGGCACTCGATCTCCACTTTTGCAAACCGAGGATGAAGCTCCTTCGATTGTGGGGGAGGAGGGTGGTTTGGAGGTTCCTTGTGACCCTTTTCATACCCTCGCTAGCATCATTTAAGATCCTATCCATGCCACAAGGGAGGTACTTGCTTCTGATTTGAATGCTGAACATTTGCCCCCTACTCGCTCGGGGCATGGGATAAGAAAGGAACTTGTTCCCTTAGCTCGAGGTCTAGGTCGCCTCATTGAGGAGGGGGAGGTTGATACAAAGGGTAGGGGCCCTGCGATTGAGTTCCCCTCTAGTCTCAAGGGTAACTCCCATGCTAGCGAAGGTGAACCTTTTATCCGTCTTTCCTTGCTCGAGGCGCATTTTTAATGGTTTATGTCTTTTCTGAGGTATGCTTTTATCAAGCAGGTAGTGTGGAGGGCGAAATGCGATGAGGATACCGTGGTGATTAACTCAAGCGCCTCAGATCAAGAGAATGGGGACACTGTCAGTGGCTCGTGTTCTTCAACCCAAGAGGTTCGCGAGAGGGGCCATAATGCCTTTGATGATTTTGAACAGGAAGTAGAGGAGGCTCAGTGTGATACCCCTCAGATCCGAGACGCGGGTTGATCAGGCCCGAGCCCAAACCCGAGGGATATTAAGCAATCAATAATCATTAAAGAACACG
>JAOTQH010271654.1:0-10665 GCA_025631255.1 Cornus kousa
CAAATAAAACAAATAATCAATTAAGTAATTAAAATGCACCAAAAATAATTAATTAAATCCCAATAATATCCTTTTGGGAATTAGGGGTATTACAATAACTGTCTCTAAGTATAACACCTGTTAGAAAGATGGAAAATTATTAATCAGATATTATTAGAGATTTTTGCCATTTCCTATATCAAAATGGGTGTAGGATTGATCAGGAGTGGATGGTCGATAGAAATTATTGACATTGAATTGGAAATTTTTTCAAGGGTTGTACAATCCGACCTTGACTTCATTTAAAGATACATCAGAGAGAATTACTCTCATTTGTAATGGTTTGCACGCAGTTTGGAGGCGGCAACAGATTTTCGTAAACCGTTGAACTCGTATTATTGAGTTTTCTAATAAGAAGTAGTTTGCTCGTGTTGTCTTCCATATAGGAAGCAAGGTGATTTTTGGAGGAAGGTCAATTTTACTTATTAAATTTACTTTTCACGGATTGTGTTTATCAACTAAGGCAATAGCCTATAGATTAGCGTTACCAAATTGTAAGCGCTAGGAGTTTTGTGTGTGTATACTATGGCACTTGAAGGAGTATAGATCATTACCCTTGACTAAATATTGGGTAAGATGGAGTTGTTGTTAGCTACAACCTATTTGTAGTACAGTTATTATGTTTCTTAAATATAAGAGCCATGTATACTATTTGATACATTGGAGTTAAGTGGAGCCCATACACTTATTGTAATTCAGAGTTCCATGAATTTTGAGGACGGAATTCATTTTATTAGGGAGGAAGAATGTAATACCCCTAATTTTCAAATGGGATTTAATTATTTATTTTATTGTATTTTATGTGCTTACGTGGCTATGTGCTTATGTGGTTTCATGTTATATTTTTATTTGTTTTAATTTCTTATATGATTTAGTTCATTTAATTGGGTGCTAGGGTTTTGATTAATTGGGTGTTTTTGCTTGCTTAAATGATGTGTGGTTTAATTGTAAATATTTGTTAGGATTAAATGATTTAATTGTTTATGTTTTATTATTAATTTTTTTTTTTTAAAGGATGAATTTGGATAGTAGTAATGAACCACTCACTTGGGACGTCACATAGACTAATTGGATAGGAAGAGTAACGGGTACGGATATTTTGCCCATGGAAGTTGGTACATAAATATATATGGGTATATATGTATATTTATGGATATTATACTTATTAGTTTATTAAACTTATTAGTATATTAAATAATTATATTAATAAGTATAGTTAGTTTATGTATGTCTATATATATATATAGTATAAGTTAAAGTTATATATATATATATATATTTACGTACAGACTTCATATATATGTATTATATTTTATTTTTATTTATTTATTATTATTTTTGCTTCTTTTATTATTAGACTTAGGTTATGAATAGGATTTGGGTTTGTTATAAGCGTATATATACATCTTAGGTTTGTCTGTCAAGGGTTGGAAGAAACCCTATTCACGCCACTTTTTAGAGATAAAGAGTTTGAGGGAAAATTGAGAGAGGAAGCTAGGTTTTTGGCAAAGGATTGAAGGCTGGATCAAGAAGGAAGGAAGAGGGTTTGTTCGTGGGTAAAACCAGGAGCAAATGAGAGGGTTCGACAGCAACCAAGGTCGCCGAAAAATCTAAAAAGAAGACGGTTAAATATTTCAAACCAAAACATTAAGAGGCAAGTTCTTCTTCTATCTCTTTCCCTTTGATTTCATGTTCTATACATGCCTAAGTTAATTCCAGGGTTAATCAAAAATTAAATGGAACTTGTATGTATGCTTAAATTAAATTAAAACAGAGTTGATGTGTTTATATTCATAATTGTTTGAACTTGAATTTTTTTGAATGAAAACTTGTTTTAATTTGTGTTTAAGATACATATTTATTGTATAAAATTATCTGGAATGATTTGGGACATAGTTCAGACTCCTAGGACCATTATCAACGGAGAACAAAGGGGTTGAAGGTCACTGGAGACGAGGAAGAAGGAGCAGAGCAGGTTGAGAGCCAACTCCCTTTGAAAATTCGTTTATGGCTCTCTGTGAAGGAGAGATCCGGCTCTATGGTGAAGGGAGCCAGCTCCCTCAAGCACACAGCCAGCTCCATGGTGAAGGGAGCTAGCTCCTTTATGACAGAGCCTGCTCTCACAAATTGAAAGCATGCTCCTTTGTTGGGTTATTGTACAGAAGTTGATTTTGGGTTCTGTTTGGATGTTTTGGGGTTCCATAACTGGTTGGAATTGATTATAGGGGTTTTAAATGATTTTAAAGACATGTTAAAATCTCATAATGCATCATTTATAGTTATATGCTAATAATTGGAATAATATGAAATTTTAAACAAGTTTACATGTTGTTAACGGATGTGGAGGATTTAATTGCTTAAATATTATTTTAGCAACTTAAATGAATATGATCCGATTTTAATCTTGTATTGGATGCATATAATGATCATGTGTATAGCTAATTTTTATTATGTTTGTTTCTGGATTTAATTGATGTTTTATTTTAATTATTTCATCAATTATTGGTTTGTATGAATGTAATGAACTGGTATGGGACAGTGGCATTTTAGGGACGGATTTACCAAAGAAGTTAAGTCCTACATATCTCTATTATTCTAGGGACGAATTAACCAAAGAAGTTAAGTCCTACCTATTTTTGTATAAGAGAATGGATTAACTAAAATGTTAAGTCCTCCTTATATTCAAGTCACGTCTGCTGAACAAGTTGAATGACTTATAGAGGATTACTTTTTACTGGATAGGATGGTTACTGAATTTTGTATATATAATTATGGTGCCATGATATGAGCTTAAGTCTCAGAATCATGATTAGGGTGCGTATATTGCCTAGGATGGATAACTGGATATAGTAGACATCTGGGTGCCCTGATAGGTCTAGGTACTCATGCCTACTTTATGTGCGATTTGCATGTTGCCTTCTATTCAGGTTGAGACAGACCTATAGTTCAATGAGCGTCCTATAGTGTGTATCTATATATATATATGGACTATTAGTTATTGTTGGATTGACTAGGATGTATACGTGTATCGGATCCCTGCTTAGACTGTAGTAGAGTAGAACTTGTTTGTGGGCCTGACCCACCATTATTTTTCAGGTATTCTTCAGGTGTAGAGGATTGTTCGTGTTGAGCAGGGATCAGGCTACTTCACTCTTCTGAGTTTATTTAGGAGATTCATTTCAGTATTCTGATGTAGACAGTTATTGTTGTCATTTGTTCAGTTGGATTTTTCTAGGGATCCATATTACTTTGGAGGATTAATTGTATCAGAATAATTTATTATTTAATAAAAATTTATTCTGAGGATATTATTAGTGGATTATCATTTTAGTTTCTTTCAGCAATTTATCTATTCTATTTATCTATTTTGTACTCTGTGTTCGATTATTACCGATTCGTTTTGATATTCTTGGGTATTCGGGCGTGGACCTGGCCAACGCGCATTCAAAAATCTAGGGGTATTACAATAGATAGCCTAGTATACGTGTACAGTGTATACTTGTCTTGGTCGTGTTTCATTTAGTTTAATATACTTGTGTTTGTATACTTGATTCACGAGGTTCTCCATATTAATTGTATACTTGTGCATGTATGCCTAGATATTGCATATCTCATTTTATTAAATAATATGTATATTTTTGGGACACAAATTAATGTTTTAATTCCACGTTGATTTTTTTGGGTCATCGTCACCATATACCAAAGTTTAGAGGTGAGTGACAAAATTATTCTGGGTGTAAATTTATTTAATATATTATAATTTTTTTGCTTGGGTATTTGTTTGTTTTATTTTCTGCTAGTACAATTGAATTAATATAAATTTTAACATATGTTGAAAATAATGTAAAAGTTCTTAGTGTTTGGATGATTAGTTATAACTTAAAAAATTATTTATTTTGGCAATATTTTTTATTACATCACCTGTAATTAGCCATGTCAAAGATCAAGAATATGAGAAATTGACCATAATCCAACCAAATCAATCTTTCATTTTATGCTTCTTTTATTTTTGGGATAAATTTTATGATGATCTGTAATCAAGACCAACTGTAAGCTGCTGTTAAGTAGCTGAAAAATATGGCAGAAATAAGTTCCCAATTGTTCCAGTTAAATAGATGAAAAGAATTAATGCCACCTTGCAACACCAAAAAAGAAACAAAATAAAAAAAATAAAAAAATAAAAGCAAGAAGGCAATCTGTTAGCCTAGCGGCCATAGCCTTTTATATCTTGCATCGGAATTCTCATATAAATAATAAGAATAAAAAAGATGTCACTTTTATGATTCCAGCATATCAACTAGAGTTAATTTTTTTTTTTTAAAAAAAATAATAAAATAAAATATAATCGAAGATGTAGATATTGACTTTTATTCAGTGATAAAAAAGATCAATTATTTCATCACTTTAACTTTTCCATTTGCAACATCTGTTGGATTCATCTGGCTATAAGACATGCAGCTCTAAACCACCAACAAGATTAAATTTAAACCATGAGATGGATAATTATCATGATGATGTGTGCACATATCTTATTGCCACAACAATTATAGCTTGTGTTTCGTATGTTTCATTATTCATTGCAATCTTTTTTTTTTTCGCATGAATGTCTCTGATGTACTTATTAAAAGTGTTAGCCTAAACACTAGGGTGTGTCACTATTAGGTAAAGATATTAAGTCAATTGATTTTTAAGGACATAAAACCCGTCACAATCTCAAAGGTGTTGTGCCCTATGGATCTGCGTTACAAAATTGTTGTATGCAAATTCAATCATAGACTAATATAGTCACCAACAAGACAATGAAATGGGTCACCCAAGCTGCGATTAATAACTTTAATTTGGCGGGAAAATAAGAGAAAAATTTTAGTCTTATATTCAGCATCTTTCATAATTTGTTCGAATATAAATTAATTTTAAAAGGAAAATTATGTTTGCATTCCAAAATTTTTTATTGGGTTCTATTGTTTGATTTAAATGAATTTCTTTCTTTCTTTTTTAAATAAAAAATTCAGTATGTTGGTTAAAATGAAAGTTGTGTGACAAAACTGTAATCTCTTCAATACAGTTGTGTCTATAGTCCACTTCATAATATTAAAATATACTTGATATGTTGACAAGACGAATCACTGACACCAGCCTTTTCCATTTGTTACTATTCTATTGTTACAACCTAACTTTTATTATTATTATTATTGATTCATCTTATCAAATTTTATAACTCTGTCTATATTATACTATTCAATTGAAAGTTTTTTATTGACATTGTTAGATGATTTTTGACAAACTCAATTTAACAGACAAATTTTTTTAAAAAATACAGAAATAGGATTTGAATTTAAAGTTGATATACATATATAGCAAGGACAAAATTAAAAAAAAAAAAAAAAAAAACACAAAAATAGGAAAAAATTGAGTGAACCAGGCAGGCATAATCACGAACATGCATGAAGGGGCCACCATCAATGTATTGTGCCAGTTATTGACTGTCTTCTTTTGGTTGTGTGTTTGTAGCTCTCTCTCATATATGGACGCAAATCCTCTGCTTTGCGATTTCTATGCTATTTCTTGTTGTGAGCGTTAAGTGGTCTTAATTTGGTCACGTTTTACTTCATTTAATAGATACTAAGACTGTGTTTGGCAATTATATTACTATTTATAAGTAACATTTCACCACCATTTATAAGTAACATCACAAAAGTCTAAAACTAATATCACAGAAGTCTAAAAGTAACATCACCACTTAAAAAAGTAAAAGTTGTTGACAGTTTAATATCTCATAATCCCTTTCAAAATCCTCTTTAAATTAACATGTGACTTTTTTTTTGGATATTCTATTTTTATGATAAAATTTAACTTAAAAAATATATAAATAATATGTTGAATTGAGATAGATTTATGTGTGACTATTAGTTTTTTAGCACTATGTGAATACTTTTTTTTTATGGTGAAGGTGGTGAGTGTGACAATTAATATTAAACTTTGTTAAAAAAAATTCAAAGATATGTTAAATAATTTAAAACTAAGTGCAAGTTTTTTTAATATTTTGGAAAAAAAAAAAGGATGCAACTCTTTTCGTTATTTTTGGAAATAACAAGTGTTTTGTTTGTTGTCTAAAGTTAATCCAAGAGATTTTAATTTTGGTTTAAATTCTTTAAATTAACATGTTAAACTGTTTTTAAAATACTTTAATTTCAAATTATAACATAAATGATATATTGAATTGAGTTACGTTTGTATGTGACATTACTTAGATTGCATTATGTGCATACCTTATTTTGAGGGTGAAGATACTTATAAATGATGGTGAAATGTCACTTATAAATGGTGGTGAATTGAGTTACGTTTGTATATGACATTACTTAGTATGTCTTATGTTCATACCTTATTTTGAGGATGAAGATACTTATAAATGGTGGTGAAATGTTATTAATAAATGGTTGTGTAATTGGCAAACACAGTCTTAGTAGATATTAAGTGGAGTAAAACGTGGCCAAACAGAGACCACTTAACGCTCACGGCAGGAAACAGCATGAAAATCGCACAGCATGGGATTTGCGCCCGATAATAGTAGGGCTTCAAGTTGGGCTCGCCTAATCCAACCTATCCCCAATCTAATCCAACTCGAATCGGGTTGGGTTACGCCAGCCCAAATTGTACCCAATATGGGTTGTGGTTATAACCCGGACCGAATATTTTCTGACGACTAGGGTCGGGTTGATGAGTTAAGTTTTTTCCCCGAAAATTTATATATATGTATATTATATATATTTGATTATATTATTATTAAAAATATAAAAATATATATTTTTATATATTTTTAGGACAAATCATTTCAGCCTCCCCAATCGCCTCCATCTCTATTCTCGTTCTCAACTCTGAAATTGCCCCCCTCTCTGTGTGCAACTGTAAACTACAAAATCAACAAGAATCAGAAGTTCAAAACCCATATATTTTAGTTTATCTATCTGTCTACAAGAATCAAAAGTTCAAAACCTATTACCTATGTCAAAACCCATTTCTTTTAGTTTCCATCGTCGCTGTTCTAGTTCGGGTTCGCCATTCACAAGCTTCAGCCGCTGTCTCTCAACTCTCAAGCTTGGCCCCCTTTCAACTCTCAAGCTTTCGTTTTAGGATTGCAGAGAAGGGTTAGGTAAGAGAGAAGGGTTAGGTTAGAAAAAATGGGTCTGCGGAGAAGGGTTAGGTTAGAGAGAGAGAAAGAGAAAGGGGAGAGAATATATATATATATTTTGGGTTTTGGGTTGGGTTCGGGTTGAGCCCGAGCCCAACCCGAATATATCTAGGTTTTTACAAAACCTAACCCGAATGTGAACCCGATTTGTAACTATAAGTCCCAATTTCAAAATTTATAGGTTAGACTTGGGTTGGGCTGGGTTAACCCGTCCAAATTGCAGTCCTATTTTGCGGCTTGAAAAATGATATAATTGATGATAGGATGTTCATCCGATTGATGTGACAATTATTAAGATCACACTTAAAGAGATTTGATTCCGAAAAGTTATTACAGGATTGACGATGGGGTGTTGATCGGATTGATGTGGCAATTATTAAGATAAATAATTAAATTTCAACTTTCATCCCAAAGGGGCATCTTAAAGTGAGGAATTGTCGTAGCATAAACTTAATTTAAAATGAAAGAACTCGAATTAGCATTACTTAGAATTTGTTAACTTGTAATTTTCTTCCTGCTCATTGAATCTAGCAAAAAGGACTATTGATCTGGCCATGGTGTGTTTGCTTTAATATATATATATATATATATATATATATATTTTTTAAAAAAAAAAAATCAAAGTAAAACACAGTAGCAATTTTATAAGGGCAAATCGTAAAAAACTCTCCTCGAGTTTCACCTATTAGCAGAAAAAACCCTTATGAATCACCTATTAGCAGAAAAAACCCATATGAATCGTTAAAAAAAAAACCCTCAACTTGAGAGGATATTTTAAGTGTTGTCTGTTAAAGGGGTTATGTTTTGAACAAAAATACCCCTTAAACATTATACACGCTCCCTTATGTCGGACTCTCAAGCATATCTGACATGTCCCGATGATATCGACAAGCCATCACCAACGACGCCTCCATCAACCCATGAACTCCAGCCATGGCTAGTCCAAACGACCCCTACATCTTTGAACCACCAATCTCATCCTTAGCCGTCCAAAGGATCCACATCGTCCAGATCTGATAGTTCAGATCGATCTGTTCTCAGGCGAGAAGTCTAAGAGAGTCCGAGGCCCGACTCTTGCCTTTGTTTCCGGTCTGGCCTCGTCGTAGTCAACAGTCCATGCTCGCTGGTATAACAAGTCCTCCATGCTCGCCACCACAAGCAACCTCCATGAAACCAACAGTTCAGTGACAAATCACGATTCGGTATAGACGGCTCGAATCCATCACTAATGAAAAACGATGAGTACATGATGAAGTACACCAAACCATCAGAGAACTGGTGACAGACGTTGAAAGGATCATGTCGGCGACGGATATTCAAAGTCCCCGCTAACGACTCGAATGAGGTTATTGACAAGGACCACACGTGACATTGCGAGCAAAGCAGCAACAGACGGTGTTCGGGGGCAAGGTAGTAGTTGCAGAGACAACAACGGTGGGGACCTTACGGCTGCAGATGGACTTGTCGCCGGTACAGAAGGCTCGGATCCATCACAATTCGGTATGTCGATGTACCGCCGATCGCCATTTTCAGGTTCGATAACCACAACAACAACAAAGGTCCCTACGCCGGTGACTCGCGTAAGGTTGTTGATGAGTTTGGTGACAAATTCGGAGAGTTTTATCCCAATGTACGTTAGTTCTGGTGACGGCAACTTGCTTGCTCCGTTGTCTAGCGCGCCGACAACACTCTAGCAAAATGACCCACCTCAACAATTGGATCTTAGGCCACCTGAATTTGCTCACATCATTGTTCAGTGGTGTTTTTGATTGTGACGACCTTTATTGCTTCCTTTTGGGTTTTAAATTGAGATTTTGGGTTTAGGTTTAGGTTTTGGTAGCTGCCGCCGGCATTAATAATACAGTGGAGGAAGAAGACCTTGAACATAGCTTCAGCCGTTTAAGGGGCATTTTCGTCCAAAAAAAATAACCTCTTAAACGGACACCTGTTTAAATACCCCTCACGATAGTTGAGGGGAATTTTTTGCCACAAAAATTCATAAGGGTTTTTTTTATTTTTTTGCTAACGGGTAAAAGTCAAGGGGGGATTTTTGCAATTCGCCCATTTTTATAATGGGGTGACTTCTCCTAATTTACAATATAGGTGTCAGTGTGGAAAATGATATCATTGATGATGGGGCCTTTTCCCTTAAAGCTTTGGTCTTCCACCTTGAAGATCAAACCTTCCCCTCACTTTCCTCTTGCTTACCTTCTAATGAGCGCTGAAAAGTGCGCATTTAAACCGTTAAGCTTAGGTATTCTACGGCCTTTGTCTATCTTACTTTCCTGTTTTAAATTTATTTTGTTTTATTTCCGTTTTCAGAATTGAACCAATGTTGAGATGAATCAAAGACAGGAGCGAAGTGGAAGCAAAAGGAGGCAAGTGGTGGAAATTCAGCAAGTTCGATCGATCAGGGAATTTATTCGATTGATCCAACTTTGATCGATTTCAGCAATTTAAGATGGATTCGAGCTATTTTGTCCTTATTTAAAGATCCTATAAAGTTTGATTGATCCAACTTTCTTCAAATCGATCGAAAAGATTTTATCTTATCCAGTTGTACCACCCCACCTACCACTTTTGTCTCTTTCCCAAAAATATCTCCAAAATATCTCAGATTTGTCTTTATCCAAAAAGGCACCACCAAGATGGATCGATCCAACCAAAGTTCAATAGATCTCAGCTAAGTTCGATCGATTACAACCAAGGTTCGATCGGTCAAACTTCCCCAAGTGCGGGAAAATTCAATTTCCAGCTCATTAAAAGTTATCTCATATCCAATCATTGGGAGGAATATTGGTGTATGAGCCAGATCATTTTGGGTGACATTTGACCTACCTATATAAGGACTTGAGCTACTTTTTAGAGGATGATTCATTCACATCATCTTAACACACATCATCTAGAGACATTAGAGAATTCTTAGTGAGGAAGAAAAGAAGAAAGGAGGCTAGAGACACAAGCTTGGAGTTCTTCATCAACCAAGAAGAAGAACAAATTTCTACCATGGAGTTTACCCTTCAGGGTTGCAGGAGCACATCCATAAATGGCTAGACATCCTTTTGGGGCTAGAGTTAGCCCTAAGCATGCTTTCTACATCTTGATTTGTATATTTTTAAGGGGATTTGTGTTGTAATACATGTTTTGACATTTATATATACATAAATCTTTTTTATTCAATGATTTATGTGGTTTAAATACTTCCAATTGATCATTTCATTCTTTACATATGTCTATGTATGCTAGAATAGATGTTCAAGTGTTTATCTCTAGCTTTTGTGTTATTGATGCATGTCTTTGTGTATTGATGCTATAGATCTAGAGATTGCCAAGAAATAGTGCTTAATGGAATATTATTGTGATTTACTTAATGGTTTATACTAATTTCTTGATGGATTGTGCCTCTTCTATAGTTTAATTAGTTTAATTTCATGTCA
>JAOTQH010271705.1:0-10664 GCA_025631255.1 Cornus kousa
CCTTATTTTGGATCATTGGATTTACAACTTATGGTCGCTCACACGAATTGATGATGCTAATTTTTCTTTTTTCATGCCTATATAATGCTCAACAACTCATTTTGTCTTTATGTGAAGAGATCTATATCCGTAGAGTATGTAACTTATTAAAACAGTTTTGGAGGTACAAAACTGCGTATGTTTGTGCCCCCAATTAAGTGATGTTATCTGTATTCTTTATTTTCTCTTCTCGTTTTCTTCTTCAATAATTTCGTATCAGAGTGTATCCAGCCTGCCAGTCAATAAAAAAAGTCATCTCCACTATCTTTTTTGTTTTATTGACGACATTTCATTGAGTTGGTCGATGTCAAATTAGAGAGAAAACTATATAATCTTATAACACTTTCAACTTTTTTGTCCTATTTTTTTTATAAAAGAACTTGCTTCACTTTTGAGAAAAATGCAGCCATATAATTAAGTAATGTATAATTAGTTCTTGATTTTAATATAAAGGACTAAAATTAACTAAGAGGCAAAATATTTGCTAGAAGCAATTGCTTATATTCCAAGCTTTATTTCACTTAAAGACACCATAGGTATGGATTTGCTTATATTGCAATCTACAGTCCTTTAATACTTCAAATTATATTTATAGATTTTGATGATGGTATCTTATTTTCACTTTTTCATATTTTTTATCGCTAGTTTGCATTTGAAAATTCTGAAACCATTAGTGAATCTTTCATCCTTACAGTGGCTTTTCTTCTTCACCCCTTTAACATATATTTTTTTCCTTGGAAATCCCTCTATACAAATTATACATACATACACATATAGTAGGTGAGTTTGGGGGTAGTGATTGGAGTTTCTTTCAAAAACTTATCTTTGTAGTGGTCATGTTATATGGAGACTTGTTTATATGGCATGCATGAACCTTTAAAGACTACACTGTTGGATTAGTAGGTGTAGTTGGATGGTTTATTGTGAGTTTAACAACACTCAAACGTTTAGAACATACTTTTGCTCAATTTGTACTTGGTCGAGTGTATCCTTGAACTATATCAGCCATAAATTTATATTTGTTATTGTTTTGCTTACTTGTTAGATCTAGTCAAATCTTTGGTCAGTCTGATTGTTCTGTGTTAAATGATAAGTTGAATGTGAGTGTAGGCGACATTGTGCTTAATAGTGCTTTTGTAGGGGTAAACAATGGCAGCTAGCAGTGGTTTCATGGTACCAGTGGGATAGTTTTTCTTTCCTTCTCATTTTTTGGGTGGGAGTGGACTTGGGGACATCACACTAAGATGCCTACTTAATGTAGCAAAACAGAGAAAGAAGAAAAAGATACATCTGTATTATTCTAGGTCACAATTGATCCTCATGCTTTATTAAAACAGATGCATCTCTATGGTAGGGCCTAAAGGGGCTATGGTCCAACCCAACATGTTGGAAGCCCTATTAGATCTGTGCTTCTTTCAAAAGACTCCTTCTAGAAGTATTTCTTGAATAAATGATAATTTAACTTTTGTTCATGCATGAAAAAATTGGGAAAATTTTAATTGAATCTTGGATTTTTGAAGACAATTTTATGTGTATTTTTTTGGATTGAATCTACAATTAATTTGGCATAATTATAGTGGCGCTTTTTTTCTAGATTTTTTAATGATAAATTTTACATAACACTGTAAAGTTTCTAATATAATAAAATTAGTAGAAACTTGTCTGCGATTGAGAATCTTGAAACAATTGGTAAGGCACCATATGGTCCACAACTGAAAATTGTTAGTCTATAATTGCTTACCAGTGGGGGTTAACAAGGCTTGCTACTCTGATGAATTGAACACTATTACTTTCAACTCGTCATTACATTTGATCCAACACTGCTTATGCATAATACATATATGACTATACTTGGGGCCTCAAAGATAAATTCCTGACATTGTTCCTGATTTGCACCCTATCGAGAGGTAAATTTAACTGTCTTAAAGAATAAATGAGAACTAAAAAATCACCTAGAAATGGATAAGAACTAAATGAATTTTGTGTTTCTTTGTAAAAATGTAGAGGGTATAGGCTGTTTTCATTTGGAAACACGGACGGATCTACTGTGGGCTCAGTGGGGGCATCTGCCGCCACTGAAATTCTTTGTTTTTGTATTATATACCCCTGAATTTTTATCTTTTTGTATAATATACCTAGAAAATTTTAAAATTGCATCCACTAAAATTATAGAAAAACCCCACTATATAAGTTTTCCCCCTCTCACATAATTTTCTAGGTCCGTCACTGTTTGGACATGGATATTAGCTGCAACATCTGGTTACTGGTAATGACTAGCTGCATACACAAAATATCCGATATTGGTTTGACTTCATACCCTTTACAGGTGGGAAGTTTCTACTATGCTGACGAACTTTATCATTATTGAACTAGTTTGAAGATGACAAGAAGTTAAGAGATGGGTTTTTTTTTTTTCAGTTTTTAATGTTATATTTTATTCATTCTTATTTGATTTTTCTGTATGTTTTCATTTAATTTTTATGCATGTATATATGTGTGTGTGTGCCTTAATAACTTATTGTTTCAAGCTGAGCTAACTAAGGTACCTTTTCAATTTGAGCATTAGTCTGTTCATTCATATGGATGAGCACTCCTTATTTTGGATCATTGGATTTACAACTTATGGTCGCTCACACGAATTGATGATGCTAATTTTTCTTTTTTCATGCTTATATATTGCTCAATAACTCATTTTGTCATTATGCGAAGAGATCTATATCCGTAGAGTATGTAACTCATTAAACAGTTTTGGAGGAACAAAACTGCTTATGTTTGATCCCCTAATTAAGTGATGTTAGCTGTATTCTTTATAATCCTCTTCTCTTTTTCCTTCTCCTTCTCTTCTTTATCATCTGCAACAATTTCGTATCAGAGCGTACGCTGCAGGCTGCATCAGCTAGTCAATAAAATAGTCATCTCCACTATCTCTGTTGTTTTATTGATGACATTTCATTGAGTTGGTCCATATCAAATTAGAGATAAAACTATATAATCTTATGAACACTTTCAACTTCTTCTTTTTTTTATAGAAAAACTTGCTTCACTTTTGAGAAAAATTCTGTCATATAATTAATGTATAAGTAGTTCCTGATTTTAATATAAAGGTCTAAAAGTAACTACTAGGCAAAATATTTGCTCGAAGAAATTTTTTGAGAAGTATGATAGGTGATAGTGGTCCATAGGTTTGTGGCGAGATGAGAGAGATTGTTGATCTTCTCACAGCTTTAGGGATGGTGATTAGATGGATTTAGAAGTTTTATGATGATCAAATGGATGCTTAGGGTTCTTTGTTGTCCGTAGTTAAGGCCACTTTTAGCCTTCTTAAGCTTTGAACGTGGGTGAGGTGGGTTGAAGGATTCTTTTGGGTAAAAACTCTTCTAGTTGATTTTTATTTTTTTTTGTTTTTTAATTTCTGCTTTTTCTGTTTTACTTCACTTCTTTTCCTTTTTCTTAAAGGATATCTTATTGTTCCATTGGATTTGATACCAGTGTTTGATTTATTAAAAAGTAAGAGATAGGTGTAATAGTATTATGTGCATGAACTGTTATTTGGAAACATGTTGTGCTATTATTTCTCTCTGGTAAATACATGTATTATTTGTATTGCACCATTCTAAGAACCACATGGAAGATTTATCTATTCAATTGTCTTCGTTGAAAATTCTTATTATTAAATGATTTACTTACTGATACGGAAAATTTATGGGGAATCCTATCTAATTTATTTGTGCAAGTTGTCTAACAGAAAATAAATAGAGGAAAGTGGAAACCAACATATCATATCCATGCCAGTTCTCAAGAAGTTATGGAGAATATAATTTTGTAAAATGTAAAATAATTCTTCTGAACAGATTTATCTTTGTGAAATGTTGCTTCAAGAGAATGCCAAGATTCCTTCTTTAGTCTCAGATCCTTGAATTTTGACATAATCATGTTGTATTTATTTAGTTTTCATTCCATGCTGGCTATAAAATCTAACTTTATACTTGTGGTGTCTATATTATTATATTATGAAAACATACTGATGAAACTGAAGAATAAAAAAATAGTAACTACAGTTGCAATTATTTTGTTGCTATTTGCTGAAGAAATGGGTATAAAGCAGTCTTCATGTAGATTTTGATGGCATACTTGGTTAGAAGATTTTAGTTGCTATATATTTGAGTAACATGCTCTTCATATTATTATTCTTGATGTAGGTGTGCAAAATTCAAAATGCCAGGAGAGACTCGAACTCTTTCATTGGTGGAAGAATACAAGGAGAAGCCGCTTGAGTCGAATTGTTCATCTTAAGATACTGCAGCCAAAATCTATTGATCAAAGCTTTATCTGAGGGTTGAGGAGTTGAGCAAGTATTCCTTTACTGATCCTACTCTGTTTATAGTTTATTGCTCTCGTACAAATTGACACGGTCCCTTGGCACCAATCTATTAATGTGAACAAGGTTTTTTTTTTTTTTTGGATAAGCAACTAGTTTTTACAGATTTAGGTATTTTGATTTGTTTATTGAATCAGTTTGCAATTAATCTAGTTTCTTCTATACTTGAGAAGTTGTATGATTAAAATTGATTTTATTTTATTTTATTTTTTTGATAAGTAAAATTGATAATTGTACTTTAGAGCAACAAATTGTTGCATACTATGAATTTTTTGGAGAGAGTGATTGAACAACAACTAGAACTAAGACGGGAGACTGAAGTGTTAAAAAATCAATTTAAATTCATGCTGAGGAGTTTAGCAATGGAGGCCGTTTACTTGTCTCGAAGGCCATTGGAAATATATGGAGAGAAGAAAGATTTCATATGGTTTTTATAAATTTAGAGAAAGCTTATGATAGAGTACACAGAATCTAACACGGAGGGTTCTAACAAAAAGTCAAAAAAGTTATGATGGTCCGTACAAACTAGCTTAATTAACTGGTAAGGTCTTTGGCGATTACTCCTACAGGTCTTTGAATGTCCGAGACTCACCAAAGTGAAACCGTATATAAATGATGCTTTGTAGGCAAATGCATGCATCCGGAGTTTGCAAATCATCCGAAAGTTCAGTGTCTAGAGGAAGACATGCATGTTGAGTGTGTGACTATAGTTAGAATTATTGTGGGAGAAACTGAATTTTAGTGAAAAATCGATCTAATTTTACTGAATTAGATACCAGCCTGGCCTGTTTGACCAAACAACCACGATAGGGTTCGAGCTAACTTTTCCTAACCTGAGATCGAGTTCAACCCATGTTTGGGCAGCATTTCTCATATTGCGGGTTGGACTAGAGTTGACCCCTGAACCCACTCATGCTGCCCGAGTTGCACCCCTAGGCTCAAGTGAACTTCCTAAGAATTTTTGTAGCGATCTATCTGTTGCATCCATGCCGTGTTCATCTCCTCAAATTTCTCCTCCTCTGCAACATTAGCAATTGCACCAATAACCAACAACTTCAACTTTACCTTTGCGTCGACACCATCTAATTTAAAATTCATCAAGTTAGGGTGGCTAAAATGTCAAACAACGCCTCAGGAAATGTAGAGAACTACCACTCCAGCAATAGCCATAGTTTTTCATAACTGAAGGTTTAAACTTCACTTTTTCTTTTTTTCCCACTTTATTATAAGTTAGTTCTGGTAAACCACATGTAAACTAAAAATAAGATTCTCATGGTTGTTGGTTGCTGATGTTGGAATGTGGGATGAGATGAGGCACAGTATGCCATACTTACTTAAGATATAGAGGATAAAGTGTCTCCAAGCTGTGCAGGAGACCATGACTCTGATTCTGTTGCAGAAGGCCACGACTTTTTGATAATGTTGCCTTTGGATAGAGATTTACACCAACACCTAGGAATGGAACAAAGGAATTTTGGAATAATAGTGATAATTGATCAATGGAGCTCTACAATTTCCAGGACTCGATGCCACTCTCTACCCTTTCTTCTCTATATTTATACAGTTAATATGTAACAACTGGAGCTTATCTTCCGGGACCAAATTGGCAGGTGGGCAGTGGAATGTTGCCTTTGGATAATTTTCCTAAGGTGTTCAGGAGGGAGGGTAAAAAGGAGAAAGGTGAGGTAAGTTTGTACATAGCTTAAAGTGTGCATATAACTATGATGTGGGTTTGGTGTTCTTGAAGCTGGAAGTAATGGTAGCATGCTTAGGAGTGTTTATGTTAGTTTAAATACCATGAAATCATGCTTGCTAATGGTAACGAGATGTTGATATCTATGTGTGGAGCTATATAGCTTAATTGTTGACTTTTTATTGAGGTAAAAGGATGTTGGTTTTACATGCATGCTAAGTGTTTGGTGAAATGCACATGAGGAAGATGATATTTTTTGTGATACAATTGTGATGCTACGGTAGCCTTATAGTTGATGAGTTAGTTCAATTATCAGATACTACATGTTTGAGTACTTGTGGCACTCATCATTGGTCATAGATTGCATCATGTGTGTGTTGTTGATCTTCAAAGTTTGGAAAGGTTTTTCGAAGAGTTGGATCTTGTGAAAAAGAAGGGTCATGGGTCCCAGGGTTGGAAATCCCAAAACATGGCCGAGCAGCTCGTTACCGGTGGGTAGTAGGCCAGGAGTTGAACTTTTCGAAGAGAGAAATGGTGTGGGTACCTAATTATACATCTTTTGGGGTTCTTTTCATGATTTTCTTCTACTCTTGTTCCAATTAGTGTAAACTTGAGATGACAATTTCTCACTTTACATTTTCTGGTTTGTAACGAGGCAATGGAGGCCATAACTTTTACTTGAACTATATATGCATTCTTGTTATCTTGTGTGGTGAAATTGACAATTATTGTAAGACGATTAGTTAAATATATATATATATATATATATATATATATATTTTATGGGATCCTAAGTAGTATATTCCTTGGCTATCGAGTGAGTTAGTGCCTCCGGTGGGTTTCGAAGTGTTAAGTTTTGACTATCTACATTTACTAATCTAACTTCTTCTTTTTTAAGAAAAAAAATGTAATGTAATTACTAATGTATCTTAAAAGGAGACCTGAGTTCAATTATTAATTAATTGCTTTATATATTCATGTTCTTATATAAATTTGTTTATAATTATAGATGTTAAAAGGGCGAATCCAGAAATTGTCAATAGAGTGGGCTAAAATTAAACATAATTTTAATAACACAATTTCTTAAGCAAATTTGTTTATTAGGGCTTGTTTGGCTTGAGTCTTTATTTTTGTATTGTGACTTAACTGACTTGAGTTTTTTTGGGTGAGTTAATACTAATAATTATTTATTTATTTATTTATTATTATTTTTTTTTTTGGTTGGGTTGGGTTGGGTTAAAATTACCCATAATAATAATTTTTACTCCATATATATTTTTTTTGTTTTGAGGTGGGCCGGAGCTCAACCGTCCCCTAGATCCGCCATAACTTATATTTATCCCTCCGGTCTAATGCAAATTCTTTTTTGAAACTAGGATCATTAGTTTGGCCCACTCGTTGAATTGTTACTCCATGTAAATCACATTATTGGGATGTTGAATTTGTGTCCAAACAATGTCATTACCACTGTGTTGTCGCTCATACGAGCTATCTGGTCATCCAAAAATCCTTGCCAATCAGCCGCCCCCTGTGACCACAGTGCCTCGACGATTATTTTCATTTATTTTCTTTTTCTTTCTTTTGTGATCCAAGTCTTGGCAGTGAGCGATTTTGGCCAAATCCGTCATGAGTGCGCACAGAAAATTTCATGTGTGCGCACAGATGGCCCCTCCAGTTTGTTGTCTTCACTAATGTTGATCTAATCAATAGAATGACTCAAGTGTGCGTACAAATGGTCTAGTAATTTCATTTTGACCCAAACTATAGTATAATTACATATTTATCCCTAGACATGTTCCTAATCGTCGAATGACTCTAATAAATGACAATTTTACCCTTTTTGAGCCCTAAGCCATATATGATCATGCCAAACGACTATTTTGCCTTTGGGGACTCTAGAATCACTATATTGATGGAAAATGGCCATAGTGCCCTTATGTGGCCTCAGGTTCAAGTAAGGACCCAGGTAGCGATCTAGATCTTTAAATTTGGGTCGTTATACGGTTCAAACTATGAGTGGCAATCAGAATATTCATTAGATCGGAGTAATCATTGTTCCTCCTCTATCTGTGCATCACCTCTCGCCGCCCCAAATCCCCCAAGCTCTATCCTCTCATTGTAATTTTTTAGCAGTACTTCTGATATATATATATACACACACACGCAATTGGTTGTTACCCTTGTTGGGCTCTTCTGGATCGGGTACAGTGGAATCGGCGGTGAGCGATGACGTATCGGCGAAGAAGTCGCATGAACCAAGAAGTGATTGGGATATGGCGGTTGAGAAAATAAAGAACAGGGTGGGCGGTGGTGGAGGTGGCGATGGTGGTTGTAGTTGGGGTTGGCGGTGAATGGTGGTGGCAAAGGTGGTTATGGTGGCGATGGTAGGATGGAGGACATAAAGAAGTCAGAGAGATAAAGTGTAGGTTGGTGAGAAGAAGGGCATTTTGGTCATTTAAAGGTTTTAATACTTTAAATCAAATATAAAATATTGAAGGGTAACATTTCACTCATTTTTAGGCTTTATTTGGATACAAAATCTGATAGGGGGTGTCATTGTTCAAAAAAGAACTATCTTGCATCTGGTTGTCAATAGGGTAAACTTCAAGGGATGTGAGTGTCATTAACCCAAAAAGATAGCAATGCCCTTATATTATAATAGTATATTATATTGCATTTTATATAAGGGAAATGCCCAAAAAAACTACTAGGGGTATCATAGAACCCATGTGTTAAATCTTAGAAGAGGATAAAGTAATAAATATTGAACGATTTACTTGTATTTAATTTACCTAAATCTTAAGAGAGATCAGTATAATTTACCATTTACAAAAAGGCTCATCTGTTGGTGGCAATGAATCAAAATTGTCTACTCACTATTGAGTAGAAAGTGAGTAGAAATTTCATGTTCATCACCAATATTGTACAAAAATAAAATGATACTTATTCTTACAATATAAACAAATAAATAAATAAAATGGCATGTGTGTTACGGATACTAACTCCTTGATATTAAATCCCCCCTACCTACTCAATGGTCTGATGTTGTTAATAGTAAAATGTTTCTTTATCACATACAGCGAAAGCATTATCACCACATCTTCACACAAGTATATATGAAAATAACAATCATACACATCCACACACGACACAATATTCGTTTATGGAGAGAGATTTCACTAATAAGATCAAGGAAGAGAAAACTTCACTCACTCGCTTATCATCTCTTTTGAGGCTACATCTCTATACTTAGAAATTACACATAAATTCTTTAAAACTTAATTAGTTGTTATACAAGAATTCTACTAAGGAATTTCAAATCAATTATAACTCAACAATAGCATACACAACTTATTTCCCAAATCTTCAACATTTTTCCTAGTCTTAAGGCTTCTAAAGCGGATAAGGGTTTCTTAAAGTCTTCGGGCTTCTAAAAGTGGATAGGAAATGCACAACCGGTTCAACGAAAGTGCAACCAGTTTCACTTCTTTAAATCACCATTCTGACCATTCTGCCCGGGTACGGAACCGATTTCAATTTTCTAGAATGAAATTCTTTGATCACCAAAATTTGAGCAACATCTACAATATAAACAAATAAAAAGTAAAAGTTTGAAAGGATATTCGAGTTAAATTTAATAATAAATTGAATCAAAATTAATTTTCAAATATTTTTTTCTTGTTCTCTCTCACGCAACTCAATCGCGGGAAACGGCCGCAAATAATTTTCCCTCATCATTAACCAACCTTCTGTTAAAAAAAAAAAAGAAAAAAAAAAAGCACCCATCTCAGTAAAAAAAACTCAAAAGTCAATTGGAAACTGATTTTAAATAAGTTTGTTCTAAATTGGACATCATCCATTCATGATGAGAACTAAGACTAGCCATCTTCCTTATTTCAAATTTGTTTGGGTTGACACCCCATTTTGGCATGCCACGTGATGTTGACATGGTTGTTGTTGGCAATGACATGAAAGTGATAATGTGGTACAACCATGCAAAGATTTTATTTTGGTGAATGGTGAGGAGATAATAGAGTAATGGTTAAGGAATTATCAATAAGGAGGACAAGAGTTTTGGAACAAATAGAAGTACTGTTGGATTAGTTTTAGGGTTTGGCTAAGATATGGTTGAAACAGTTTCTCTAATTATTCAAATAAGAGATGGAACAATGTAATGACATTTTTTAAATATGCGACTTCACTTCAAGTCAAAATTATACGGTTGAATCAGTTTATGCAATTTCCTTCCTTTAGTTATTCTGCACCTACGTTGCAATTTCTTTTGATTATAAAGTCCTTTTCTTTCAAGGAAAAAGAGCACGCCGGTTATAATTATATTTTTTAAATATGTGACTTTACTGTAATTTTTTTGCACCATTTAAGTCAATAGTAGTGTCCTGGACATTACATTTTTGAAATTCAATAACAATTCTTCAAATATAATTAGACATTTCAAGTGAAACCATAATAAAATTTAGTCTACTTGACACATTTGTAAATATAATCACTTCTATGTTTCTATAAATTTTCCCACAATTGTGGTTGCTACACTAC
>JAOTQH010271716.1:0-10664 GCA_025631255.1 Cornus kousa
ATCAAGTACCTCGTGATGAGAATGCTAAAGCAGATCAATTGGCCGCAACTGCATCTTCCTCAGATGAAGATTTGACTCAGATCGTACCAATTGACATACTTGACGAACCTAACATAAGCCTTCAGCAGGAGGTAATGGTGATTTTAGAAATTCCAAGAAAACCATGCTGGATTGATCCATTAGAAGCTTACCTCAAGCACGGAACTCTTCTGAACTAGAAAGTTGAGGCAAGGAAACTCAGACTCACTGCAGCTAAATATGCCATCATCAATAACCAACTGTATCAGAGATCATTTTCAGGTCCTTATCTGAAGTGTTTAAACCCCATTGAGGCCCTCATGATATTGAAAAAAATCCATGAAGGGGATTATGGCAACTACTCTAGTGGTAGAGCCTTAGCTCAAGGTTCTAAGTCAAGGTTATTTCTGGCCGTATCTGGCTCGGAATATTAAAGAGTATGCCAGGACATGTGATAAATGTCAACGACATGGTCCAATGAAACATCAACCTGCTGAAGATTTGTATTCAGTGGCAAATCCTTGGCTGTTCGCACAATGGGGGATTGATATGGTGGGTCCTTTACCCAAAGTTGTGGAGTAGAAGGAATATGTACTACTAGCCACAGATTATTTCACAAAATGGGAAGAGGCTGAGGCTTATTCAAGTGTGACCCATGAGCAAGTAAATAGTTTCTTATGAAACAACATAATTTGCTGATTTGGGGTGCCGAAAGTTATCATGATGGATAATGGTAAGAACTTAGATAACAGAAGTATAAGAAAATTCTTTGCCGAGCATGGAATTATCCAAAAATTGGCTGTAGTTAGTTATCCTCAAGGGAATGGGCAAGCTGAAATAATTAACCGAACCATTTTAAACTGTCTGAAGAAGGAATTGGAAAAGTTAAAATCAAAATGGTATGAGAATCTATCTCAGGTACTTTGGGCATATCGAACCACCCCACTTCGACCAACGGGGGAAAGTCCTTTCACTATGGCGTATGGTTCCGAAGCTGTCATCCCTACCGAATTAGCAATTTCAACTCTTCGAACATCTTTGTTCCTTGAAGGAAATAATGATCAGCAACTTAAGCATAACCTCGACTTGTTTGAAGAAAAAAGAGACGCTACAACAATTAGGCTCGCTTCATACTAGCAGCAGTTGCGAAACAATTATAACAAGCGTGTCAGGTTTAGAAGCTTTGTAGTGGCGATTGGGTGTTGAAACAGGAGACAGCTTATGTAAAGAAGTTACAACCTAATTGGACCGGAACTTACAGAGTTACAGAAGTAGTAGGGAAGGGAACTTATCGGTTAGCTGAAGCTGATGGGCGTCCAATTGCGCATCCTTGGAATGCGATACACCTTAAAAGGTACTTCCATTAGACAAAACTGTTAATTCTGTAAAAGTTTCTTTACACGAATAAGGTTGCTTATGGCCTATGTAATCTAGTTTGGTGATTACATCCTCTATGTAATGTTTCTATCATATTCGGTATGGGATACAATTGCGCTTCATACATTTCTTTCTTTTCATAAAAAGGGGGCAATACTAGTACCTTACGATTTTTTGAAACAATCAATTTTTATGAAAAGACAAACAATGACAGAAGAGACAAACCAACAAAACAAATCTCTATGATTGTTTTTGTCTCCGTGGTACCTTATGTTCTACAACTTTTACTATTGTCCCACATCAACTGAAAATTACTATTTACATTTCTTTTTATAAAGAAATAGTAAAGTATTCAAGTACATTGTAAAAAAGCCTATTGATAATAGGCATAACCCAGTCCAAATTGTGCTCGAAGCTGTCAAAATATCAATGGGCATTCTTTACAATAATCCCTTTTAAGAAAGCCCAAGTCTTTTGGACCATATTTAAAAATCTAGTCTTTGTCCCACATCAACTAAAAAATACTGTTTACATTCCTTTATATAGGGAAATATTAAAGTATTGGAGTACAGTGTAAGGAGGGCCCACTGGTAATAATAACAATCCAGCCCAATACCAGAGGTGTTCCTTACACTAAACCTTCTGTAAAGCCTAAGTTATTGGCCTGTATTTTAAAACTCTAATCTTTGTCCCACATCGATTAGAAGTAGAAAGAGTATGCAGTTGATATACACATGATCCACCACATCTGGATGTCACGAAGAGAGTTTCAGTGGAAGATAATCTCCCAAATAAATGAATAGGAGACTTCCCAGTCACTGTTACTTTCTTTTTTGGCCTCCTATCATTTTTGAATTCTCGGCCTCCCCCATTGCAAATTATTCAACATAGAATTCTGCCAAGTTTATGCTTCAGCACCTAGGAAAAATTCGCTTCAGACCTTAAGTGTCCGATTCAGCACACTTCCTCTTAGGCTCAGCGCCGAGGAACAATTCGCTTCCGACCCTAAGTGTCCGGTTTAACACACTTCCTCTTAGGCTCAGCGCCGAGGAACAATTCACTTCGGACCTTAAGTGTTCGGTTCAGCACATTTCCTCTCAGGCTCAGCGTCGAGGAGCAATTCACTTCGGACCCTAAGTGTCTGGTTCAGCATACTTCCTCTCAGGCTCAGTGCCGAGGAACAATTCGCTTCGGACCCCAAGTGTCCGGCTCAGCATACTTCCTTTCAGGCTCAGCACCGAGGAACAATTCGCTTCGGACCCCAAGTATCCGGCTCAGCATATTTCCTCTCAGGCTCAGCTCCGAAGAATAATTGTTTCAGACCCTAAGTGTCCATCCCCGCATACTTCCTCTCAGGCTCAGCGCCGAGGAAGTATTCGCCTCGGATCCTAAGTGTTCGACTCAACATATTTCCTCCAAGGCTCAACGCCGAGGAACCATTCGCTTCGGACCCTAAGTGTCCGGCTCAGCATTTTACCTCTAAGGCTCAATGCCAAGGAACAAATCATCTCGGACCCTAAGTGCCTAAGTCAAATACTCTATGGAGATCACACTTATTGGCCCTCACGTTAGGCCCAATAGAGTGAGGCTTATCATAGAGTTAACCCACATAAAAAAAGAAAAAGAAAAAACGAGTATATACATATCTACTCCATACAAATCAATGGCAAGAAGGGTTCCTTTGACAGTTGGATCGCTAGATAAGGAAACAATCCTCAGATACTTAGATAAACTGTCAAAGGGATTTCCTTCTTCCCATTCTCCTTGCTTTTACTTTGGACCACATAGAGTACGAAGTTTTCAGATAATGGATTTTCTTCAAACGTCACTATTCAGTAAAATACACACAACAACACAAAGGCATTTGAAGATATGTAAATCACTTCAAAAATAAATCATTACATCCCCAGGTGCAAAAATAAATTGTTTCAAACATTTATCAATTCAAAATAAACAGTTACACGACCCTACTTCCTTTTTGGATCAAAAGGAGAAGAGTCGAAAGCATCAACCATGTTTGGGTTGGAAGAGGTTTCTGAAGGAAGTAAAGGCTTTGGAACTGCAGGAGTTGACAAACTTGGAGCCGGAAGGTCCACCGGATGAGCCTTCACCATCTCAGCAAATAGGACTTTAGCTTCTTGAGCCTTAGGACCTTCGTCATAAGGGAAGGACACCCATATATTCTCATCAAAGGCATTAGGATCTGTTGTTTTTGCACCTAAGCCTTGATTGAAGCCAGACCGGTACGCTTTCGCACTAGATAGGCGCACTAGAGAGGAGTAGCATCCTTGCATCTATCTCCCAACAGTGATGCAGGTGTTAATAGCGTCAGTCGACTACTGGACTTTAGCTTCCAGAGTCTTCACCTTAGCTTCAAAGGCAGCCAACCGCTTTTTATAAACGTCTCTCTACTCATACATGATATTTGCATTTATGATTGCGTGCGAGGCCTTCTTTTCAGAACTATCAAGATCTTTCCCTAACTTTTTGATAGAAAGAGATTGAGCCTCAGTAGTGGCACACAAAGTCATAGTATGGTACAGTCTCTGCACAACAATAAAGATAATGATGTAAGTAAAAAGAAAACAGAGGAGATATAGAAGAAGAGAGAAGGATGAACCTCAATAGCTCGAACGAGGGCGAAAGGAAGCAGCTGTTTTAACCCCATGTTGCCAATAATTTCCTCATCCTTGGGGAGCCACATTCCCCGAGCAACTGCTAGTGCTGCAGAAGGATCGGTGATCATAGAGTCACCAGAGTGAAGGACTGTCTTGTCAGCTCTAGAGAAAGAGGGCTTCCAAGGTGCCCCAGTCTCTGCTAAGACAAATGCTCTGACCTCTTTCTCCGGGTTAGTCTCCTCAGCTTTCTTCCCTTTGCTGTTAGAAGAAATCTTATTCTTGCTGGAAGAGGGTGGATTTGGCCTTGTCTTCTTTAGGGGAGGTTCATCAACCTCTCTTTCATGCTCAGTCGATCTAATAACTGCCGAAGGTTGCTCTTCAGCAGTTTTCTTCTTTAGAGCTTCTGCTCTCTGTTTTTCCTCCCCAGTCAACGGGAAGCTGTCGAAAGATGGAAGTGATAGATCCATAAGGTTCGCAGCAGTAGCACAAACAACAATTTCCTTAAGATTTGAAGAGGTAAACAACTTCTCGGCAGATGGGGGATCATTCCAAACTTGTTTTTCAATGAAGGAGAGCCTCTTCTTGGCAGTAGAGGAAGGAAAGGTTACTGAAAAAATACCAAGAAATTCATAAATATACCGAAAGAATAAGACTCGACATGGGAAACAACCAAAACAATTTTTATGAAGAGGGGGGAGATATTCTATACCTAACTTCCCAAACTTGTGCAGGATTGGGAGTTTGCTCGATTGAGACACAGCCCATTTCCCTGTAACAATTATCATCCTCTCTTTTCATTTCTTTTCAGAGGAAGGGAGGTTTGTACATATCCTTTGGTGTAGAGAAGAAGTAAAATAGAAACAACCAGGTTCGGTCCCATGCTTAGAAATGGAGTAAGTGATTAATAGATCAACGAGAGTCAAATCGAGACTCTCTAACTTTCGGCGAACCAAAAGTGCCGAAATGATTCGAAAGAAGTTAGGGTTTACCTGAAGTGGGGTAATTCCTAACTTATTAAAGACTAGAGGATAGAAAGGATGAAGGGCAAAATGGATGGCATTAAGGTGCCCAACTGACAATAGCAGTTTACCCTCTTCTACACCTTCGCCAGAGCTGAAATCAGCTTTATCTGGGTATTCAACAATTTCTACCCCTTCAGGGATTTCAAATTTCACCATTACAGAATCAATGGTGAATTTGATACGCTGAACCGACAAAATCATATCTCTTTCCTCCTTAGTGAGGATACTATCCGACCTAGAGGTGGATGTCTCAGCCTGAAGGGGGGAAACCGATGGTTGATTGGCCGAATCATGTGCAGATCTAGTGAGATTGGAAACCCTAGGGGGAGGAACCCTAATAAGGGTAGGGGAAGATGAAGGCGTGGATTCAGAATCCTCAATTTCTACGTGTTCAGGATTAGTCGAAGTGCTCATGATGCAAGAACTAACCTGGTGAGATGACAAAGTAAAGAACGCAAGAAACGCTCTGAGAGCAGAAGTAACTCTTATGGAATCTCTTAAGGTAGAATGGCAATGGGCACTCTTCGAACCGTCTTTTTGCAAAATGGTCAATCGTGCAACTTCAATTTCCTTTTTAATAGAAACCGTAATCCAATTAAAGAGGGAATTGGGGGCAAAGTGTGGAGGGAAAAATTCCCCTCCAATGAGAATAATCCACGTCATCACAAATATAAATCTATCCTTGATAAGTTTCAAAGGCCCATCTCACTCAACCCTAAATGGAGTTCGCTGTTTATAGCCCAAGATCACTGTTATTTGACCCCCAGTCCCATTGAAGCCCGAATCAGGAAATTATTAACCCAACACTAGTAATATCAAGCTCCTGGCCCATTAATAAAGCCACTTAAACTAAGTTACATCTGGCCTATTATTCAGGCCCAGTTGGTCCAAGATATATTCAGCCCAGATGCTCAAGACTGAACAAGTCCTACCAGTTGAAGGATTCATCATAGAAGGAAAATTCTATGATAGGAAGTTTTGTACATGGAAAGAATGAATAGAGGGAAAGAATTGTATTAGTAAAATATATTATACATGAGAAGAATGGGAGGACAAGCAATGCGAGTCTTACCATAATTCTACCATCTTTTTGTGTATAAAATAGAGGCTTAGACCTCCAATAAAGGATCAAGCAATTCCACGCTATTCTGTAAACAGTTCTTGTTCATTATTATTATTGTTTGAGTGAGTTGTATATTTCTTTTAATTATTATTAATTGAGAGAAATTTTGCACCTACACCTATCTTTGTATGAAATGAAATAAAATTACAATCTCCTGAAATTATTTATGGGTTAAGTGATGTTCAAAACTTTTTTTTCTCTCTGGTAAGTAAGATTATCTAGTTATTATAGGTAAAATATTCCCTTGTAAATCTACTCCTTAAAGTAATTTTTAAAAAAAGGTCAATCAGATGAAGTAGGGAACAATATGAAATCAATGATATATCAAAATGAATTATTTATGAATCTCATGAAATTATTTATCGGTGAAGTTATGTTCAAAACTTGTTTTTTTCTCTGGGAAGTAAGATTATCTAGTTATTATTATAGGTAAAATATTCCCTTGTAAATCTACTCCTTACTTCTTGATGTGTAAGCGCGAATGTAAAATAATTTTAAAAAAAGGCAATCAAATGAAGTGGGAATAATATGAAATCGATGATACATCAAAATGAATTATTTATGAATTCAGATGTTAGTTCACACACACAAATGATGCCCATTAATTTTGCACCACAATGATAGAGAGGCCGCTTTTCATGTCTATTAATTATAAATTTAGTTCACCATATAGTATTATGTTGTATTGTTCAATATCAAATTATTTGAGGAAAAATAAAAAAACATGCTTAATTTAATTTTTTTTTTTTTGAAATATTGGAGGTCACTAAATAAAAAATCTATAATCGTACACTTCACCTTCATATTGGTTTCGAATCAACTGATCGTGGGTATGTATATAAAGCGGTTTTGATGTATGTTTAAAAATTATTAACCGTACTTACTTGTTGAATTGATTTACCTTATATGTTCTAACTTGGTGTTCAAGATGTGTATATTACATTTTATATATCATAAAATGTTCTAAATCTATAATTTTACCAAATCTCATAAAAGTTGTATTATTATATTAAAAATAATTAAACATTAGTTTTTTTTTTTTTTTTGAATGAATTAAACATTAATTTTGATTTGACTAAACCACCAAATAACATACTATCCCGCATCAACTAATAATTTACTAATAATTATTCATCACAATACTTCTCTATTTGAAAGTTATTAGTAAGCCTCTCTATTTGGTATAGGACTTCTTATTAAACATTAATTTTGATGAAACTTAAAAATTAAGGCTAAAACCACCTATTAATTTCTCGTTCTAACACTTTCTCGAACTCTAAAAAGAGAAGGATGTGTGCCACTCAACACACACACACACATATATATATATATAATTTCTCGTTCTAACACTATCTCGATCTCTAAAAAGAGAAGGATGTGTGCCACTCAAGACACACACACATATATATTCCAATTCCAACTCTCTAAAATGTGAAATGAAATCTCAATCAATAGAATATTCTATTAGGGCTAAATGATTTATTCGTAGAGCTGATAATTTTAGTCCAACTCAAACCCAATTTTATTTCTTATGAGTTAAACAACTAATTTTATAATTTTTTAGTTTGGTTGATTAGGAGGGGTTGACAACATCAACCCAACCCAAATCTAGTATTAATATTACTTTCGTATATTTATAGTTTTATATATATTTAGGATTTTTTTATATATAAAAATCCTATATATATATATATATAGGATTAGAATATATATATATATATATATATATACATAAATGTATATATTTGATTTATAGGATTTTTATGATAGAAATAATCTAATTCGATCTTAAATCAAGATTTACTTAATTTTTACCCAACTAATCTAATTCGAGTTCAGTTTAAAATTTTAAACTTGGATTGGCCCGAGTTGAATAGTTGATAAAAAGTTTTATGCTTTAAAAGTTGAATTCGAGTTGCAACTCAACATTGCCTGCCTATCCAAAAACTCAACATTGCCTGCCTATACAAAAAAAAAACGTAACATGCATGAATTACTATATATCTTTGTATAAAATGAGATAAAGATAAAATATCAGTGCAATTGTTTAAAATATGGTTGATATATTGCATGTTTATTGGTAGAGTGATGTTCAAAACTACTTATTCATGGTAATTTTAGATATCACACAAATTATTCATGGTAATTTTGCACCACGATGATGGAAAGAGAGGTTGCAGCGTTTATTGGCTGTTGACCATTTAGTATATATTATATTGTGTTGAATGTGGCATTATTTGAGTTCAGAAAAAGTTATGTTAATTTAAACTTTTGAGAATATATTTTCGAGACATTGGATGGAACTAAATAACTGGACCAAGGTATTTACAATTACCTGCTAATGTGCAGAAAACATTTTTAAAATATTAATTTGTGTAAATAAGTCTACCACATTGAAGATAGATTTTCTTTAAATTATCCTTACGAAGACAATTTATATATTATTATTTAAAAAAGTCACAAAAAAAAAAAAAAAAAAAAAATTGACACCATCACTCATAAGGGGGGATAAAGAGTGGAAAATACAACTAGACACCTTTTTATTTTTCAATAAAGATTGAGTACTCCCATTTGTTATTAATATATATATATATTTGTGAAAATTTATTGCAAATTTTAAAGTTTTAAAAATTAAATGCATATTATATATATATATATATATATATATATAAAATGAATAAGTATATTTAATTTAAAATTTTAATTAGATATTTAATAAAAATAATAACTATATTAAAGTTTAGTTGGGAATTATTTTTTCTTTTTTTATAATTATAGAAAAAAAAATGAGATTTTCATTCCATATGATATTATACATGAATCTAACAACCTTGAAGACAAATGTTTTTTTCTTTTTCTGAAATATATTTTTTTAATTTTTATTTAACCAATAATACATATGTTCCTACAAATGTCATTAAGTTGTAAGAAATGTAAAATAGTCAACTCAAAGATGAATAATACAGAGAGATAATACACATGGAAAATCCTTAAACATAGATTAAATATAATTAATGTACACATAACATCTTTAATTCTATTATGAAATTATTAGTATACACACTTCTTTGGACACTTTTGAAAGAGTAAAATGACAAAAGGAGCATTACACTCTACAAAAAGTAATTTGAAAGGTGTTTCTGCTCACTTTTTAAAGAACAACACTTTTTGAAATATGAGGTAAAAGTAATATGTGAAGTATACTTCAAATATTTTTTGCTTTTGTGTTTAATGCTTCACATGAATTTATTGTTTACAACAACAACTAAATTAAGTGGCATCTTAATGCAACAATTGAAAACGTTTGAATAACTTTTGAAAAAAATAAAATAAAAGAATAATATTTGGCTCGGATTTCGCTATAATATTTATATTATGATCTATTGTTACAAGGAAAACTTGTTTCACATTGAATTTAAATAGAAAATGAAATAAGTATAAATGAGTTAAGTATTTGCCCCACCTAATAATTTAAGTTTTTGATTCGGATTGCGAAGTACCTATTCATTATAGTTGGTATTAGATTTATACACAATCTTTGATCCGAAGTCAGGCTAAGCGCCTGACTCAGATGTGACCAGGTGCGCCATCCCAAATAAGTTTTCGAGTGCAATTAACTTAAATTTTTTTTTAGGAATGTCAACAAGATGGGTTTGGGACGGGGCACCCCTTTCCCAAACCTGTCCCACCAATAATTTTTTTTTCCTGGCACCCTACATAGGAGTTGAAGTGCCCCGTCATACATATTTTTTAAGAAAAATAATTCAAATATGAATAAATTTAAGATACCTTTTGTAATTTTTTATGGTACAGTTCAACAATAATAATAACAAAAATGTGTGTGTTTGCTTTACCATCCAAAAAAATAAAATAAAATAACAAAAATGTTGTTAAAATTTAAATTTATAATAAGAAATAAAGAAAAAGAACATTTATACGTTACAACTAATAAAATAATATTTATTTATTTAATAATCATTATTAATTGGGACGAGTTCAAAATTTTGCTAGTTTTAAACTCTTTTTCAAATCTGTCCCTAACCTAAGATGATCTCAAATTTGTCCTAATAGATGAGGCGGAACGGATTAATTTCACATCCTATTTTTGGTTAGGTGTTATAAATGAATTTCTACGTCTAATATTTTCACTGTGGTCTATCCTTGTCGTCAAATTCAACCATCCCCAGGTAGAGGTTACGCATTTCGCACGTTAAATCTTAGGACTATGACCACAGCTTATGCAAAGGGCTGCAATTATTTTATTTTATTTTATTATTATTATTTTTCATCGGCCTGCAACTATTGAGTATAGACCAGTGCGCAAAAGCATATATATATACTAGTAAAAGGCACGTGCGATTCACGTGATGAATGTTTAATAAATATTTTTTATATTAATAATTCTATCTAATTAGATTTCCTTTTATTAAAAAAACTTATAATAAATAGATAAATAGATAATTTATGTTACAATTGTATAGAAACTCATTTAAAACCTCTTTTTAG
>JAOTQH010271727.1:0-10663 GCA_025631255.1 Cornus kousa
TTGAGAATGAGACTAGAGATGGAGGCGATTGGGGAGGCAAAAATGATTTGCCCTAAATTTTTATTTTATTTACTTATTTATTTATTTTCTTCTTCTAGTGACCCATCATCCATGGGCCTATAAATTTTGAGGCCCTAGGCGACCGCCTTCAGGGCTGTCCCTGGGCTCTTGCAAGTCATAAGACTTACTCAGCAAGATGTGTTCTTTGAATTGGTCGTGAGGTGACTTGGTTATTGCTTTCATTGATGTCTATCATCTTTTATAGCATTAAACTCAACGTCGGCATTAATGTATAAAGCACCTATTAATGGGTTGGGGTTGTTATCATAAAAAATATATACTACCCTTAGATGAAATCCTTAGAGTCAACACTCATTATGCTCAGCATCGGTAGTGGTAGTGTTCCGCGAATAGCGAGTGAACGAAGTGACCCAAGAATTAAATCCATAATCATGAGTACAAGATCAGGAGGTCAGGGGAACAGTGGGTGGGATGTGGTGGGATCCGAGTGTGGTCGGAAAGAAGAGACAGGTGAGATAAGTGGAGTATGAGAGATAGAAATGGTGGGTGCTGGTGGTTTAGAAGAGTGATGGTGGGGTATGATCATCCAATTTAATGCAATATCATCTGAACTTACAATAATGATCTCCTTAACATCCGGTGTTGCTTCTATTATAAACTTTAATTAGTGTGTAAGAACTAAGTTCTAGAAGCATTAATTTTAGGAATCAATAGGAGGGAGAAACTTTAAATGTATAATCCAGAATAGCGATTGGAATGTTTGAGGATTTACAATTATTTATACAGAAAATAAAATCTAATATTTTTTAATTATATATACATATTTTTATTTGCTAGAAAACAACATCTAAAATACCAAAAAAATTAGGAATAAATCCCAAATCGTGAAATTAAAGTATCAACAAAAAGTTAGTACAAGAGGAACAAATCGACTTTGAACAAAAGCCAAAAAAGAAAAAGTAGAAATTGCAAGAAAAGATTAAAAAATAATAATAATAAAATAAAATAAAATAAATTAGAGTATGTGAGTTTTGCACATCAAGTCATTTTCAATTGAAATGGGCTTCTGCGAACAAAATCGGGTGGGCTAGGCACGGTTTCTCAATAAGATTTTACTAGATTTTCATTTGAACATTTTATTAGATTAAGGTTTCAAATTAATGGAGTTAAACTCCAAAATTATAATTGAAGGTTTAATTAATTTTTAATGAAATTTTAAACCTGATGTAAATGATTTGGTTTGTTAATACTACTATGTTATTATGAATTAAGTTTAAAGTCTAATAAATGCTTAGTGAAATATGTCTTCTTTTTTTTTTTTTTAAAAAAAAAAAAAACAAAACAAACAAACAAACAAGGATCCAGTAATAAAGTAATGTGAGAACTTTAAGAAAAGTATTTTTTTTTTTTTTAACTATGGAGTGTTATCATTATATTGGATGGAGATGAATATATATATTGGTAAAAAAAAAAAAAGGTGCAAAAGTAGTAAACATACCAATAAATACTTGCAATAAAGCACCTCTGGATAACCAGAGTCGCACTAAATTACTTTTGACAGTTTTTGTCAAAAAAATATATGACATGACTGTTCTTTCCTTCCTCCTCCGGCGGCTACTATTTATAGCAGTCAGACAATGCTGCCTGAATCTGACCCATGCTGCCGGCAGAATGTGGAACCTTCTAAATCCCACCTTGGCATATCAGCCATGCACATGCAATTCCTCCACAACGACAGAGTTGTCATCTTTGACCGAACCGACTTCGGCCGATCAAATATCTCACTGCCGAATGGAAAATGCCGCAGCGACTCCAAGGACCAAGCTTTAAACATCAACTGCACGGCCCACTCAGTCTAATACGACGTCGCAACCAACACTATACGTCCCCTCATGGTCCTCACTGAGTCACTGATACGTGGTGCTCCTCAGGCGCTGTCATGCCTGACGGCCGTCTGATCCAAACTGGCGGGTGGAACGATGGAGATCATGTGGTCAGGATTTATCGGCCATGTAGTAACTGTGATTGGGAGAATGTATTGGGTTAAATCATCAAACAAGGTGGCACGCAACCAACCACATATTGCCGGACGGCCGACTAATCATTGTCTGCGGGACCAGGAAATTCAACTACGGGTTTTACCCGAAAACGGCTTCGTCTACTCAAGCTTATGATTTACCCTATTTGGCTCAGACAAATGATCCAGGATAGAGAACAACCTATACCTGTTTGTTTAAACAACCTATGCCCGTTTGTTTATCTTAATGTTGATCGGAAATTTGTTTATTTTTTTTTTTTTTTCTAATAATCGAGCTATATTATTTGATTATTTGAAAGGTGTCAGACGTATTCGGAAATCCCAGGCTGCGATCCTCGGACCGAGCACTGGACCTTCAGTTCTCCTTCCATTGAAGGACTTACATTGCCCTCAAATTGAAGCTGAAGTTTTGGTTTTGTGGTTGTACGTGCACCAAAAGGACCATAAACCAGTGTACAAAGTGGTAAGTTTGTCGGGGCTTTGAATACCTGTGGGCGGATCAAAATTACTGACCCGGATCCCCAGTGGGTTGTGGAGGTAATGCCTCTTGCTTGGGTAATGGGTGACATGCTTTTACTACCAAATGGTAACGTACTAATCATTAATGGTGCAGCTGCGGGTGTTGCTGGATTAGATTATGGTCGGGACTCGGATTATTAAACCCATAATTTTCAGGCCCAATTTCTCAATAGGGTCTCGGTTTGATGTACAAAATCCCAACACCATACCCCACATGTACCCCTCTACGGCAATTCTTTGGTTTTTATTGGTGGTAGTAATCCTTATGAATTCTATAACTTGAGCGGAGTCTTTTTTCCAACCGAATTAAGTTTGGAAGCATTCTCACCATCATATTTTGATCCAGGGTCAGCAATTTTCCATCCGAAAATTGTTTCGCCCAATTCTCAAGCTAAGGTCGGATATGGGCAGAAGTCCACAGTTCGGTTCACGGTAATAGGTGTGTTAAGTGGAAATTTGGTCTCGGTTACAATAGTAGACACAATCATTTTAACACAAACTCAGTTTCAATGAATCAAAGATTGTTGGTGTTTTGTGAAGACAACGTGACAAAAGGAGGGAATTTTTCTTATGTAGTGATAGTGACGACACCGATTTCGGACAATCTTGCACATTCTGGATGTCATCTTCTATTTGTAGTTCATCAAGAAATTGCAAGTGACGGTATATGGATTCATATATCCTAATTTATATTTTCTAGGAAAGGTCGCGATAAAATAATCATTAATTTTTTTAAAAAATAGTACTAATTACGTATGTTTCTCTTTTGTTTTTCACTCAAAATCACATTACGAACCTGCATAAATTAGTCTTCATTTTAATAATTTATAATCATAGATAATAATTTATATGAATATGAAGTAATATCTTTTAAACCATTTTGCATATGTTATATTGCAATTATCACAAACAAGTCTGTTTTCCTTGAAAGTTAAGTGTGAGGTCAGTTTGATTTTTAATTCAGCGCTGAATGCAGAACAGGGTAAGTGATTTTTAAAAATAAGTTTGTTTGGTAAAATTTTAGAATACGCTTAACATGATAAGTACCGTTGGCTAAAATTTTAAGCGTGGCAAATGTTACTTATTGCTTATCGCAGAAGACGGTAAGTGGATGGGTTTAAAAAATAACTACTCTACCATCATACAATCGCGTTCTCTTCTAGAGTTTCTCTCTGCGATTTCTCTAAGCCTCTCTACAATATTAATAGACTTTTCTCTGTGATTTCTCTCTGCGTCTGAAAATAAGGTGATACAACAATTTTACCTACAATATTTTAAACACGACATATATATAGCTTTTTTAGTTACATTTAAATTGATTCGTATATATTTGGTTGCTTGTTGTTACTAATGAAAATAAATTGCATGGAACAAATTTCAAAAAAACAAAAAAACATAATTTTAGATAATATATTTTAAACACGAATATAGCCTTTTGTTTACCATTCATATTAATTCACTATATAAAAAATAATTATTTATATAACAGAATTTTATTCAATTTCACGTACTTTGTTTAATATTTTTAACACCATTTTTATACCGTACATAAATATTATATAATTATTTACATTATTCTCAGAAAAGAATTGTCTTTTACTTACTTTCTTAACACTCTTTTCAATACCCTACCATGTAATCCAAAGACCCATATATTTTAAATTTTACTTTCTTTAATATGTTGTAGCATTCTTTTTAATATCCAAAATTGTAATACCCCTAATTTTCAAAGGATAGTTTCGGTATTATTTTAAATGTTTTAATTACATTTTTATTTATTTACTTGATTATTTGGCTATTTGATTGCGTGTTTAATTGAATTTGTTAATTAAATATTTTATTTGCTTAAATGCTTTTTTTGAATTAAATAATTAGTTGAAATTATGTGCTTAAACATTTTCTTTGAATTGGTTCATTGAATTGATGTGGTGGTTTATTTGTAATTAATTGTAGGTTAAATGATTAAATGTTTATTTTTGTTTTATTTTATTTTATTTTATGGATATGATTAGTAGTAATGTGCCAACCAATTGAGTCCCATGAACTACTTAGATAAAGGGTTTGATGGGTACGGATAAGTACCAATGGATAGTTGTATATACGTGGATATGATTATTGTAACGTTAGTATTAGTAAATAATCTGATGTATATATTTTATATATTTATATAATAAGGATATACATAGATTATATACGTCATATATTTTAATTATCTTGTTAATATTTTAATTTTATTATTTTCTTTATTAAGTTGACTTGGATTGGGAAAATTATTAGATTATTTTATTTAACCTTTAAATATATAACTATAGGTTAGAAAAAGGGGGTTAGAAAATAATCACATAATATATTTTAGAGGAAAAGGTAGAGAGTTTAAGGAGAGAAAGAAGGAAGAAAAAGGAAGAGAAAGAGGAAGAAGGAGGTTATGGTTTTTATCAAAATAGTTCTTCTCTTCTCATTTGATTCATACCCTATGCATGCTAGATTAATTTAGGTTCTTTAAATAAATTAATTAGATCTAATTACATGGATTAATTTGAAAATTACAGTTCATGCGTTTTAATAATGGGTTTGTAATGAATTTTCATATTTTGATAAATTAAATTTTCTTATGCTTTAATATATTATGTGTTTTAATAATGGGTGTTAATTCTTATATTCTACCGAACTGGGCACTGTTTTTTTCTTCTTTTTTTAAAATTTTAAGCTACTATCATAAATTAAAAATATTAATTACAATAGTGGGCCTTAGGCCATAACAAGTGAGAGACAACAGGCCCAATGGCAAATACAACAAGGGATTAGCCCAAACCAAAATCCGATTGAGAGAACAAACTAACAACCAGTCGTATTACCGAAATGTTAATGGTTGTTAGATAGCATTCCGGTGATGGCGTTGGAGCTGCACAATCTGTGCTAAGGATGCTAATCTGGCAGTCTTGGAGGCGGTCAGAGAGGAGGACGACAACATGATGGGGAGAGATTCCAGTCCTTTAGGATCTTTGAAGTTGCTGAGCAATTTCTAAGAACTCTTAATTTGGGAATGGCTGAGATAGTGGAACAGATTTTGGAGCAGACGACTCATTGAGATGACTTTTGTCCTCTATAAATCCTAGCATTTCTCTCTTCCTAGGTATGATACACAACTGAGGATAGAGCCAATTTTCGAAGTATGTTTGAGGGGGTGTTTGACTTCCGATTGTTGCTGATCTGCAGATCAAGCACTTTCCAATTTACCATTGGGATGACCATTTGACATTTGTAAGTGATGAACCTCCAAATTGGTGAGATGAAGGAGCAATTGAAAAACAAATGGTTATGAGATTCGGTTGAATTGTTGCAAAGAGCACAGATGTTTTGATGTCTGGCCATAGCTTTGCTGTCTAGGGTAGGCAACTTTGATTGAATCGTTATCCAAAGGTTAAATTTCATTCTTGGTATGATTGGAGAATCCCACACCAGATTGTGCCATTGTACTGATGGGAGATCCCCTACAAGATGCTGCAATGTATGCTTGAAAGAATACTGCCCATTTGGAGATGCAATCCACTTCTTTGAGTCACTTCTAGAAGGGCAAGGTGGTGGTAAGGATAGCAATTCAGGTATGACAGAGGTTAAAGAAAGTGGGAAAGACCAGGTATTATCAACAATAAAGGAATTGACAGTGGTTCCGTCATTAAACCCAGCATCAGTAAGAAGAGTGTGTGGAAATCTAAAGCTAAGAGCCCTATTGTTGTCCAATTATCCCACCAGAATGAAGTTTGGGATCCATTGCCAATCCTGTGCTTGATGAGCATTCTGGCTAGGTGCCTAAGTTGGAGCATTTTCCTCTAACTCCAAGAACATGGTTGTGGTAACTAAGAGTCCAGAGGTTCCTCCCTTTGATAAGGTGAGAATGACACCATCTAAACCAGAGACTACTTGAATTATCAATTTGCAAGTCCCAAATGTACCCCAAGATGCCAGCTCTATTAGCAATCTCCAAGTTTGGGATCCTCAATCCACCTGCCATTTTTGGACTGCACACCCTACTCCAAGCCATTTTAGCCTTTGAGGAGCTCATTTCTGGTCCTGACTAAAGGAAGCTCCTGAAGATTTTGTTGAGTTCGTCAAACACTGCTTTTGGGAGAATGAAGATGTTGCACCAATATATCTGAGTAGAAACAAGCACTGCCTATATCAATTGCAATCTGCCTGCATAGGACAGCGCTCTAGAAGACCAATGAGAGATTCGATGGGTAATCTTGCTAATCAATAAAATACAATCCTGGGCTTCAATCTGGCTGTGATCAATGGTACCCCAAGGTACCTCACTGGGAGAGTACCAACCTCAATTCCAAGCAAATTAGTGATTGCTTCTTGTGTTTGATTATCAATACCAGAAAAATAAATTGAGCTCTTGAAGAGATTAATCTCAAGACTTGACATTGAGTAAAAGAGATCCAAGGCTGATTTTAGAACTGAGACTGAGGCAATATCACCATGGCAAAGCAACAATAGGTCATCTGCATAAGAGAGGTGAGTGATTCTATCTTCTTTATATCTCTAATGAAACTTGAATGAGGACACTCTATCCACATAGTTGTTAATGATTGATGAGAGGACATCCATAACAATAACAAAAAGGAAGGGTGAGATGGGATCCCTTTGCCTTAATCCCCTTTTCCCTTTAAAAAAACTATGGAATTCACCATTAAGAGCTATAGTAAATGAGGGGGAAGATATGCATGCCTGGATGAGTGAGATTAATTTCTGAGGAAACTTGTGTAATGTGAGGCAGCTGATGATGAAATCTCACTTGACAGAATCAAATGCCTTTCTCAGATCAACCTTAATTGCACATCTTGGTGGTTTACTGTGTTTGTGGTAGCCTCTGAGGAGCTCATGAGCCAACAGAATTGGATCAGTAATTTTTCTTCCATGGATAAATGCAGATTGAGATTGATCAATGATGTGAGGTAGGGTTGATTGCAGCCTGGTTGCTATCAATTTTGAGATACACTTATATATGGTGTTTACACATGAAATAGGCCTGTAATTATGCAATGAAAAAGGGTTTTGGCACTTGGGAACCAAGGATATGTAAGTATTGTTTGCCTCTGAAAGAAGTTTGCCATTCCTGAAGAACTCAGAGATTGCTCTTGTGACTGACCTTCTAATTATCCCCCAAGCACTCTGGAGAAAAATGCACTATAGCCATCTGGACCTGGTGCTTTATCCTTGTTGAGGTTGAAGATGCAGCTTTGAATCTCAGTTTGGGATGGCATTTCATCGAGGTAACCAAGTAGGTTTGAAGGAACATGTTTTGTGATGAAAGGAAGTAGGTCAGTGATGTGGTGTGTTGGTAGAGGGGAACAACCAAGCAAGCTTTAGAAGTGGTAAACAACCTGCTGTTTTATCTCATCCATATCTATAATGATTTGGCCTGAGTCCAAAGTGAGAGATAGTATATTTTTCCTGTTGTTCCTGGAGGTGATGGATTTGTGGAAATAAGAGGAGTTACAGTCCCCCAATTTGAGCCATGACATTCTGGATTTTTGCCTTAGTACGTCTTCTTGGATTTTCCCCAGCCTTAAGAACTTAGAGGTGAGAATTCTTTCCAAATATCTGAGTGTGGAGTCATTTGGTGAGGTGTCAAGATCAATTTGACATGCATTTAATTCCAGCTTGACAACATGAAGCTTAGAATCAATCTCAGAAAATTCCTTTTTGCAGTTGGTTCTAAGGATTTGTTTTAATTTCTTGAGCTTTTGGACCACTTGGTACATTGCAGTGCCATTGATGTAGATGCTCCAGACCTCTCTAACAGATGCTGAGAAATGTTGATGAGCATTCCAAGCATTAAAGAACTTAAAGGGAATGCACTTCTTCGGGATGTTAAAGTTCATGGTTACCAAATAGGGCTGTGGTCTGATATACCTGGGGGGAGAAAATTACATTCTGAAATTGGAAAGGAAGAAGTCCAGGAGGGATTAACCAAAGCCCTATCAAGTTTCTTTGCAATACAAGCATCACCTAAGCTCTTATTACTCCATGAGTAGAGTATGCCACAAAAATTAAGGTCTTCCAACTCAGCAGATTGAAGACATTCTTTGAACTCTGACATTGCACGGCACCATTTCCTTGATCCTCCATGTTTCTCCCCCATATTTGGAATTACATTAAAATCTCCCATCAAAAGCCATGATGAGTAATGTCATTCCATAGGAGCTGTCTTTCAAGAACACAATTAGCAGCATAGATAAATGAGGTAAAAAAGGTTATGTTTTGTCCAATAATTGAGATTAAACAATGGATTGCTTGTCTGTTAGAATCCAGAATTGTGAGATTAATTTGGTTAGGGTTCCAAATAATCCAGATTCTTCCAAGATCTGAAAAGCTGTAATTGTGTGCAATTGACCAATTAGGAGCAATGTATCTATGGATAGAGGCTACATTCATTGGAGACACTTTGGTTTCCAATATAGAGACTAGTTCAAGCTTTTTTAAAAAAATCAGTCTCTTGATTTCTGATTACTTAGAGGGTTGGTTTAACCCTCTAATGTTCCATATGAGGAAAGATATCATGGAAATGGGGGAGCAAATTGAGCCCCAGGATGCTCTTGGCCAGCAATGTGACCATTATGCATCAAACCTGCGAAGGAGCTGCTCTTTTTTCTTGTAATCTTCTTGAGACTTCTCATTGTGGATTTATCTTCTTTAAGTTGTTAATCAGAGCTATCAGGTTCACTTAAAGAGGATATGGTCTAGATGAGGTTAATCATGACATTTAATGCCAGGGATGGGAACTCACTGCATTAGGATGGTGAGAGGTTTATTACTATATTGTACTTCTTGTGTTGAGGGTATGTTGATGGTATGGCACTGGCATTTAGGTTTGGGGAGGTGGAGTTGCTGAGTTGAAGAACTGGCAGTGATAATGGGGAAAACTGATGATTGTATGGAGTGAAATTCTGTGAGAAGTTAAGTTTTTTAACACAGAGGGGTGATTGAGGTGATGATGATAGGGAAGTAGAATCTGTGATGGAATTCCTGACCTTTGTATGGTTGGAAGATGATGTTTTTTGTTTGGTAAGGGATGTGAGATTTGTTGTGGTGTATGGGGGAATGATCTCTGTATCTTTTTAAGCAAGTAGGGAGAATTGATTGGTGGTTGGAATAATTGTTGTTGGTGTTGATGGTTCAGCAATGGTGGTAGGTTTAGTGATCTTCTTCTTTCTAATTGTAACCCATTCAGTGGCTAGTTGAATTGCAGGGCTGTTATCTTTATGAGGAGACCCTCTGATTGCTTTCTTGCCTGCACTACCTTTTTGTTTGACTGGATTTATGAAATTTAGATGACAAGTAACTTCAGTGTGGTTGAGCTTGTTACATCTGCGGTAGAGCTTAGGAAGCCACTGGTACTCAATACCAATATCAACAGGGTTTCCATCCACCATTACCTGGTTCCAGTTTGGAGAGGTTTAGACAGGTCCATGTTGACACAAATTCTAGCATACCTGAGTTTTAAGTCTTCCTTCTGTTGCTTAAGACCTTGCTTCTTAGTGTCACATAAAAAATGCAAACTCAGAATTGATAGTTCCAATTTACGAAGCAATCATACAGAACCTTCAATCTTCTTCAACTTGAAACCTATATACATATAGAGAAGATTAGCATGGCCCCTGCACAAGGATGACATGCACAAATCGAGAAATGGCCTAAATTTTTAACTTCTCAAATATATATATATATATATATATTACAAATTCAACCATGATAAACAAGTGCAACTAAGAAAATAATCCAAATTTCAAAACTTTCATTTTCTTTACAGTTTTCTCAGCACCAAAACAGAAAATCTTTCAGAAATTTTGAGTTGTTCCATAAAGTGTACGCACAAGAAGTTTGGTGTCTCTTGTCAGCTTAGCTAAGCAAAAGTGAATAAAGCTGACACATTTGGACCAACTTAGAATTTTTCTAAGTAAGATTAAAGGATTAATAGTAAGATTACAAGAAAAACTAACGGAATTGGCAGCTTTTGAAAAGTTGAAGGGGTTATTTGATAGGAAAAAAAATAGTTCAGGCCTCCTGGGTATTTTTTTC
>JAOTQH010271738.1:0-10663 GCA_025631255.1 Cornus kousa
GGAACCATCCAACTTCACTGTGGTGATTTGAAGTCCTGGATTTTCTGATGAGTTGGTGGGAAAAATGGCACCACCACTCACAGAACGTGAGCCAAGAGAATTAACAGTCGAGGACCCTAAATCTGCCATAATCTGTCACACGACAATAAAAAACAAATTCCAAAAACATCACAAATTCTGTTAATAAATCAAAGGGTCTCCTCAGACAATAAACAATGTCTCCTCAGACCATTCCCGAAAAATCCAAATGCATACCTTTTTTAAGGAGCGCTGCTCGCTTACATATAGCCAGACAGCCTCCTTCTTAGTATTCGGAACCTCATTGTAGACTAATTTTTTTTACCCAAGCCCTTTTAGGTGTTGGAAACCAACTATCCCAATTTACCCAACCCTAAAAGAGTGAAAAATAAATTGTAAAACTTAAAAATACCTGTTTTCGATCACAAAACAGCAACACAAAAAAACATGTGTAGGCAACGTCACACGATGTCACAAACAGCCTAAGGTAGTTGTCGCACAAGTAGCAAAGTTGTTGAAAGGTGTGGAAAGGTGTTGGCTCTAATACCAAGCAGAACTATATAAAAAGAAGAGAAATGAGAGAATTGCGTAAAGACTTTAATGATATTTGGTTCTTAATCAAGCCTGCTACATGCTCAACATCCCATAATGAACCAGCCTCAATGCAACAGAAAGCATGAGTGTAGCCCTCCCTTTCAATAGCTATAGTAACATCTGGGACATGCTTGGAAATCATAAATCGTGGTATCATATATGCTAACAGTTTTGATCTTACGACCATATGTTGTGATGGTACACGTACCAAGCATAATCATGTTTTTGAGATGACTAATCTTGCTGCTAGACTAAAGTCCTTGGGAATGACTATAGATGAGTGTTTTCTTGTCCAATTTATCCTAAATTCCTTGCCTACTCAGTATGGGCCATTTTAAATTCACTATAACACTATTAAGGATAAGTGGAATGTGAATGAATTCGCCAGTATGTTAGTAGCAGCAAGGTAATCGTGTTGCTTATCTCACAATTCAAGGAGCTGGATGAAAATATGGGAATAAGTCTAAAAAAGGCATCAAGAGTCCTATATGACAGAATCTGATCAATCTGCTTATAAGAAGGAACACAAGGATGATAAGTGCCATTTCTGTAAGAGACCCGGACACTTTTAGAAAGATTGCATTAAGCGTAAGCAATGGTTCGAAAAGAAGGGTAAGCCTTTGGCTTTAGTATGTCTCGAATCAAATTTAATTATAGTACCTTCTAACATGTGGTGGATTGATTCAGGTTCTACCACAAATCCAGGTTTATTGTTAGATAGTGGTTTTCATTTGGATTTGTTTCAAACCCTTTATGCTCCTTTAATATCCCGTAATTTAATTTCTATATCCAAACTTGATTTTGATGGTTTTTCCTTTAAATTTGGCAATGGAAATTTCAGTTTGTTCAAGCAATCCCAATATATTGGTTCAGGTATTCTTGTCGATGGTTTGTACAAATTAAAGCTTGATAATTTGTTTGTTGAAACCCTTTTAACTGTGCAACATAATGTTGGAACTAAGCGTGGCTTGATAAATGAAAATTCATCATTTTTGTGGCATAAAAGAATAGGTTATATATCTAGTGAAAGATTAAAGAGATTGGTAAAAAATGGGATTCTTCCAAATCTAGATTTTGGTGTGTGTGGATTGTATTAAAGGGAAATAAACCAAACACACAAAGAAAGGTGCCACAAGAAGTAAGAAGCTCCTTGAAATTATTCATACAAACATTTGTGAACCTTTTGATGTTCCATCTTTTGGTAGAGAAAAATATTTTATCACCTTTATTAATGATTTTTCACGTTATGGTTATATCTATTTGTTACATAAAAAATCTCAGGCAGTTAACACTCTTGACATATTTATTACTGAGGTTGAAAAACATATAGATAGAAACGTGAAAATCATAAGGTCAGATAGAGGTGGTGAATATTATGGAAGGTATGATGAAACAGGACAATGTCCTGGTCGATTTGCTAAACTCTTTCAAAGGCTTGGCATATGTGCTCAATACACTATGCTAGGTACGCCACAACATAATGGTGTAGCTGAAAGGCGTAATCGTACTCTAATATATATGGTTGAGAGTATGTTAAGTAATTCCTCATTACCCATATCATTGTGGATGAATGCTCTTAAAACTACTATGTATATATTAAATAGGGTTCCTAATAAGGCAGTTCCAAAAACTCCTTTTGAACCTGCATGTTTGGGGTTGCCCAACGGAAGCTAAAGTTTATAATCCATATGAAAAAAAAATTGGATTTTAGAATAATTAGTGGATTTTAGAACAATTAATGGATATTTTATTGGTTATCCTGAAAATCCAAAGGGTACAGGTTTTATTGTTCTATACACATAGTACGAGAATTGTGGAAACCAGTAATGCCAAATTCATTGAGAATAGTGAAATCAATGGGAGTCATACACTTAAAGATGTGATCACTCAAGAAGTTAGGGTACAACTCCCTTTATCCGTAACTTATAAAGAAATAATTATTCCTCCAGTTGTTGAACTACATAACAACGAAGAACAATTAAATGATCAACAACTCCATAATGAGATTATCACCAATGAACAAGTTGTAGAAAAACCACAAGGAATAACATTAAGACGGTCTCAAAGAGAATAAAATCTGCTATTCCGGATGACTATGTGGTATATCTAAAAGAATCTGATTTTGATATAGGGATATATAAAGATCTGGTTATATATTCACAAGCAATTCACAGTAATGATTCTATTAAATGGATTAATGCCATGAATGAAAAGATGAAATCAATGAAACAAAATGAAGTTTGGGAATTCGTTAAATTGCCTGAAGGATACAATTAAGTCGGGTGTAAATGGGTCTTTAAGACTAAACTTGACTCGAATGGCAATATTGAACGATAAAAAGTCAGACTTGTGACGAAAGGTTTTACTCAGCAAGAAGGTATTGATTATAAAGAAACCTTCTCTCATGTATCTAAGAAGGATTTTTTAGAATTATTATGGCATTAGTAGCTTATTATGATTTAGAGTTACTTCAAATGGATGTGAAAACTGTTTTTCTAAATGGAAGTTTAGAAGAATAAGTCTACATGGATCAACCTGAACGTTTCACATTAGAAGGTAAGGAACACATGGTCTATAAACTTAAGAAGTCAATATATGGACTTAAACAAGCCTCCCGACAATGGTATATAAAGTTCAATGATATCATTACTACTTTTGGTTTTAAAGAAAACACTGTTGATCGGTGTATATACCAGAAGGTTAGTGGGAGTAAATTTATATTCTTGATTCTATATGTTGATGGTATTCTGCTTGCTAGCAGTGATCTAAGTTTATAGTGCGAAACTAAGAATTATCTCTCAAAAAACTTTGAAATGAAAGATATGGGTGAGGCATCTTACGTGATAGGAATAGAAATATTCCGGGATAGATCAAGTGGATTGTTAGGATTGTCTTAGAAAATATATATATTAAAAGAGTTCTAGAGAGATTTGGTATGACAACTTGTTCAGCCAGTATTGTTCCAATACATAAAAGGGATAAACTTAGTCTAAAACAACGCCCAAAAAATGATTTGGAACGCAAAGATATGCAAAAGATTCCTTATGCATCTATTGTAGGAAGTTTGATGTATGCACAGGTCTGCACAAGACCTGATATTAGTTTCGCAGTCGGAATGCTAGGCAGATATCAAAGCAATCTAGGAATAGATCATTGGAAAGCTGCAAAGAATGTCTTGAGATACTTACAAGGGACAACATATTATATGCTCACATTTAAAAGGTCTAGTCATTTAGAAGTTATTGGTTACTCAGACTCAGATTTTACTGGATGTGTGGATAGTAGAAAATCCACTTTTGGTTATTTGTTTCTTTTAGCTAGAGGAGCAATATCATTATAATGACCCTGTCATTTTCCTTCTTTCTTTTTTCCGGTATTTTTCTTTTTCACGTCGCCTTAGGGTTTTTGAGACCCGAAGTAGGGTTTTGAGTTCAGTTTTATGCTCAGATTTGATTTCCGACTCACGTGCATTCATTTTATTTGATTTCTATGAAATGCGTATCTTTACTTTTTAGAAAAGCATGCTACTTGTTTACTTTTTCCGTAAGGGGTATGGATGTATAGTTTCTTCGGAAACATTTTCTCACTTTGGGGTGTTTTGCATAATTACACTTTTGTAATTATTTTTGTCTTAAGGACCTTTTTGCAATTTATTTTGTGAGATATTTTGGGGAGGGACCTATTTGCAATTTCCGGAAAGTGTGACAAGTGTCACACTGTTATTGGTCCACTTGTAGGCTATGTAGTGGTGACACTTGGAAGCCTTGGATGATGACATGTGGACGGTGAGGATTCACCCATTTGTTGGCCTATGGTTAGTGCACTTGTTGGCTAGAGATGGTGACAAGTGTAGGCTTGAGATTAAGCCTTGTAAAGAGGCCTAAGATGTTGACAAATGTAAGCTTAGGATTGTGTTTTGTGAGGAGGCTTAGATTTGTGACAAGTGGAGGGGTGAGATGAGAGTGTGTGTGTGTGAGAAGTGGTGTGGTGTGTGTAGTTGCCTACCAAGTCCCTTAGTGGAAAATTTCTAGATTTTCCACTAAATCTTTTTCTTCCTCACAAACCCTCTCTTGCCACCATTGTTAACCTCCATTAACCTTCACCTTATACCTTGATTTTATACACTTTCCACTTACCTTTTGGCCTTGCTTCTTGAAGACAATAGCCTCCTTGCATCATTGTCTATCCTACCTTTAGCTTGGATTCCATTTAGCACACTTTTGCTTAGATTCTAGAGGCTCAATCCTCTACCTAGGTAGGGGGTTGTTGTATGTTTATTTTCTTTGTGTTTTAGTATTTTTGAGGTTCTTGATATATTATATACATGCATGTTGTCCTATAGGATTGCATTTAGATGATGATTCTATATACTTGACTTAAGTTTTGAGGATTCAAGCATGTGTAGCTTATATATATATATATATATATATATATATCTTGTATAAGTGTTTTGTCTATTTAATTGATTATTAATTCTAGAGATTTCATAAGTGTTGTGATCTTGCAAACTTATTACTAAGTTGTTGTAAATTTAGTATTTGTGGCTTACTATGATGGTGAATTAATTTAGCATGATATGTGATATCATTGTTTTGTGTAGCAAATCGCACATTAAAGATTTGACATTTGTATGTCATTGTTTTGTGTAACAAGTGTGTAACAAGTCGCACATTGAAGACTTGACAACTTGACATCTTGAATGCCATTCTAGACTTGAAACCCTAGGACATGGTTTGTGTGGTTTCAACCCTACATGTGCATGGAAGGTAGTTCTATGCATTATTTACTTATGTATAAGTTGTGGACTTATTATTGATTTTGGAAACGCTTGGGACATTGTACAATTGACATGGTTAGAGTAAGGCTCTAGTGCGGGAGGTACGAATTCTCCCCAATTTAGTGCGCACTAGGTTGTTCTCGGGGGTTAGTAGCCCGAATAATTTCTCGTGTCTTGGTTCTATTCCGGGATTTGATGTCCAAGATATTCCGCTACTTGTTTTTGCATTCAATTCCAAGTTGACAACCAATGCTTAATTGTAACTTGTGGTTTTGGTATTTTAAAGTTCTAAAGTTGCTTAGTATACATGGTATTTTAAAGTTCTAAAGTTGCTTAGTATACTTGTTCATTGTTTATTTCATTTCAATTACCTATTGTAGCTTGAGATGATCCCTTAGTTCACCTTGCAACATAGACGTTAGGAGGAATGATTCATTGTTTATTTCATTTCAATTACCTATTGTAGCTTGAGATGATCCCTTAGTTCACCTTGCAACAACATAGACGTTAGGAGGAATGATTCCTTGTATTATTGGTCTATATTGAACTTGCATGACATTAGAAACTATAGGGTATACGCATGCACTTCTTTCTACGAGTAACTTGTCTACTCACCCTAATTGTTTGGGATATTTTCAGGTAAAGAGACCTTGTATTGGAGTACTTTAGGGTATACGCATGCACATCCCTAGGTTGGCTTGGTAGCATTGGAGTACTTTTTGTGTATTTTTGTTTAGATGCAAGTGTTAGCATGTTTAGCTTATTTTGGTGTTGAAAGGCAAAATCTTGTTATTTTCATTTGGGATATGTAATGTGTACTTAAATGCACTATTTGAGACTCATTTGATATGTATGTAATGAGGTCAAGGGCCAAACACCTTTTATTTATGCAATGGATGTTTTCCGTTTCAAGTATTTTAGCATTTTTGCAAAGTATGTGCATAAGGGCATTTTGGACATTTCGTGTGAAAATAAGCTTTGGGTCGACCATGGTTGTTTGGGAAATCACATTTTGGAGAGGGTTGCTCCACAAACTTTATACAAAAAAATCCGTTTAGTTTCGAAAATTATGCATTTTCCCATATTTTCTGGTGAAGTCTTCTAGTCTGCGAGCGATCGCCGAATCTTAGCGATCCATCACGGAGTCAATTTTCATTCATCGTGGGCCTTTACGATCCTTCGCAGCCCTGGCGATCCTTCACAGACTTCAGCGATCGATCGCATTGGGCGCCTTCCAATAGTTAAAATTTAACTTTTTGCTCCAAGCCATCAATCGTGGTTCGGTGATCGATCGCCAGTACCCATGGGAGCATTTTTATTTCAGTTATTGTTTCAAAACTTCAAGGTTCCATATCTTTGTCATTCGGACTCCGAATCAGGCGATTCTTGAGTCTAACCTTATTAATTTTTCGTTGTCTTTCCAATGGTGTGCTCAGTGACACCCATTTCTGTTTTGAAAAGACCATTTTACCCCTATGGTTGCACTTAACAGTTTTTAACCCTAACTTCCGCGTATTGTTTTCTTTTGGGTTCCGTGACTTCATGGAAAGTCACTTTGACATCTTAGCGACGATATATGTCTTTAGAGACCTTGTTTATTTTATTTCGCTTCCACATTTCGGATCTGTTATAGAGTCACTTTTCGGGTCATCATTGACGCACCGGGTTTGTAAAACTTGGGCCGTCACAATCATGGAAAAGTGCGAAGCAATCTATTATTGCTTCGTCTACTATGGAGGCTGAATTTGTTGCATGCTTTGAGGCTAAAAATCAAGGTTTATGGCTGTGGAATTTTATTTCAGGGCTTGGAGTTATACAGTCTATTTCAAGGCCGCTGAAAATTTATTGTGATAATGCCGCAGCTGTCTTCTTTTCTAAAAACGATAGGTATTCTAAAGCTGTTAAGCACATGGATTTAAAATACCTATCTGTTAAAGAAGAAATTCAGAAACAACGAATGTCTATTGAGCACATAAGCACACAACTAATGATTGCAGATCCGTTAACAAAGGGACTATCACCCAAGACATTCAAAGAGCATGCTGAAATGATGGGTCTTGAATGTAGTCCATGATTGTTGTTATGCAGCTGGTTGCTTATGCTCACATATGACACTTTGAGCTCATTAAATGTGTTTATGATATTCCTGTGTTTTATTAATAGTTTAACATGTATGATAACAGGAAGTCTTCACAAGGCATTATTGTTGGACCTTTAAGTAACCTTCTCAATTATCGATCATATTAAGTAAGTTATTAATGTTGTAGCGCATGGAAGGAAGTATGTCGTATATTGATATACAACTGCCATGACTCGCATTAGTAAGTTGCTTGCCAATGATATTTATGCTATTCTAATTACGAGAATAAAAGTGAATGAGCCAAGTGGGAGAATGTAATTTTTTTCTTTGAATAGTGGCTCATCCACTAATAGTATTCCACTACCATTCATAATGATATACCCACACCATTCTATTTATCTCCCACTCATCCATCATTATTATGTTTCTTCTCTTTACATCTCACTTATTCTTTATCTTTATTATCTTCTTACTATTTTAATTAAAAGAATGATTTGACAAGATTCCTCTACTTGATGGTTAATAAGGAATTGTGCCTATAAATAGTGAAGGTTGGTCCTCTCTCTAGTCCATTCAATACAAGTGTATAATTGTCATCATTTATACACATTATAGATACAACACATAAGTGAGTAAAGTGTGTAGAAGGGATTAAGGGAGAGAAACCATCTTCTAGATCTTCTTGATTAATCCAAGAGGTGATTATTGATTCATTCAATATTTCAACATTTTCGCGCATATGGATCAAGGTATTTATGACTATACATTATCTATGTCAAAATATACATTAATGTTTTATTAACTAGTGATGATCATGAAGTTCAAGATCCAAAATATAAATTGTGACACCAACTAACGTAGCGGAAGTGGAAGGAAAAAATAAATTCTCAAAGGATAGGAGAGCCGCAGCTCAAAACAACTCAAATGAGTTATAAAACACTTAACTTGTTTTTATTTCAAAATTGGAATTAATTTCTTCTTCACATACACATCTATTTATAGGTTTTACATAAACTCACCAATCTCACCGGACACACTCCGTAAAGCACTCCACAAAACGTTCAGCAAACACACTCCTTAAAGCACTCCACTCATCACACTTGCATACTTTAAATATCACACTCCACTGACCACTCACCACACTTATTACATTTATATACTATATCTTTGCACACACACCTAACATTCCATTTATATATGTATTATATAAAACACATATTTTAGTTTCCACTTCTATTCATGCCCCCACTGAAGTGTTCCATCACTATTTTGACTTTCTTGCCATTCTTGTCCTACATCAGTCCCCTCCACTTCAAAAAAATTCATCCTCGAGTTTACTCGTAAATGAAGTGGCTCATCCGAAATTTTGAGTGTGAATGAAAGGCCTCTCTTCTCATCTTTGCCCTTGCCTTGTTATCTCTTTAATGCTTCTCATTTCTTCTATTAATTACGTCCATTTTTCTTTTTTTATGGACTCCTAATTTTTTCCTCACATTTTCCTCTTTAAATTTCTCATTTCTTGTTTTTTAGTCCGTCAATGTAAATTGCTCATATTTTCTTTGTCCAAATTCACCTCTTCTCTAATCGTAGATTGAATCCAACCAACTTTTAAATCCATAAGGCAGCTTATGATAATTAAGACATTATTAAGTTTCAATTCAGGCGGATATATTAGCCACAATGGAACTTTTTGCAGGGCGGTTTGGGGAGAAATTTAAGTTCCATTTGGTGAAATAGGAGGAGGTGTGGAGTCCCAGTTAGTTAAGGGGTTTTGGGGATGGGGAGACTATAACAAGTCATTGTTGGGCAAGTGGCTTTAGAGATTTGGAGTAAAGAGGAATAGATTATTGAGGAGGATTGCTGCCTTCAAATTCGAGGGAGCGACTGGATGTCTAGCGAAGTGAGATCCCCCGGAGGGGTGGGAGTTTGGAAATTCATTCGGAATGAATTCCATTTGTATGTTTGGAACAAATTGGATTTGAAAGGAAATGAATTCCTTTTTTTAGTTTGGATGCAAAATGGGATTTGGAATGAAGACAATATTATACCATCTTTGCCTTTGTTAAAATAATAAATAGAAAATTTGTTTGGGTAGGAGGGATCACACACTAAAGTCTTTAAGTACGACCGCCCAAGGAGTCATTTGGTGATGTGGGTCCAATGTGGCAGAAAATGCAATATAGCTCAAATGAGTTGGAAGAGAAGCAAAAGAAACGAAGAGAGAGATGCGATATGCGTTTTCAGCTAAGTAATTAAGAGTTGGAAGCTGATAGGATAGAGAGCCAAAAGAAACGAAAAATAGTTAGCTTTTAGAATAATAGTAATGTTATATAGAGAGTGTAGTGTGTATGTAAAAAGATGTTAGATAAGGGTATATACGGAAAATCCATAACCATGTGTTACTAGAGTTTCAAATCTTATCAAATTCTACATTATTTTGATAGGATTTGAATCATCTAAATTTTGTTATTTGAAATCTCCTGAATTTCAATTTCGTTTATAATTCTGTCATTCCAAAATTCATAGGAATCTCGCTTCGAAATCCAAATCCCACTAAAGTTTTGGTTGCAGAATTACAAGTCATTCCACAATTCTTAGTAATCCTGATTCCAAATTCAAATTTTTTGGTTGGCAGAGTTGTACACAGGATTTGAAATTTAGGAAATACAAATAACAAAATTTAGCCGTTTCAAATCACATCAAAGGCAGTAAAATTGACGGGATTTGAAACTCATAACACATATTTATGAAATATCGAAAAATTATACTCATTTAAGTTATTATTTGCAATAACAAAAAACGCATATCATATCTATCTTCTTTCTTTTGGCTGATAAATGTTGAATATAGTGGATTTATGAAATTTTATCCCAAAAAAAAAAAAAAAAAAATTGTACGCAAAACTCTTAAGACTTTCATCTGAATGGAATCCTCTAGACTATCATCAAAATCCAACCTCAAGGACCCTCACCTAAATCGAACACATCATGCGAATTGAACCCTAAGACCATCTTTTGAATCGAACCGTATATACCTTGATTTGAATCGAATAGGAGAGACCAAATGAACATGGGCGAAAGAAACCTTAACTATAAGTGTTTTATGAAATTGTGAAAACCTTATGTTATATATATATATATATATATATATATATATATATATTTCTTGGTGTCTAATGGACACCTGTCCATGCT
>JAOTQH010271757.1:0-10663 GCA_025631255.1 Cornus kousa
GGATGACATACATTAAATTATATATATATATATATATATATATATATAAAGCACATGTGTTGTTTTTTTTAATCAACAAAATATCACTCACAATTTGGGCAAAAATATTGAATAAAATTAAACCTAAAATATTGAGGTTTGTGATTACCATTAACCTAACACTAGTTACAAATAATGTTGTCTGTATGGTGAATTACAATGATCTCTTCTTAGGTTCGAGTGAATTACACACTGGTAAATTGTTCCACATTTATTATTTTGACCTCCCACGAAATTTGACACATGTGCTCAACATCCTAAGATTTTTCTTCCAGCAGACTTGTTGATAAAATTTTATAAAATAACAATCTTACCTTTTCAGAAAATCTCGTCTTTCCCTGATATGAAATTAAAGACATTATTGAGTTTTTACCTCAAAATCACCTTTCGAATCTCTGACAACTGCAAATGAGTTTAAGAAAAGTTAAAATAATAAACAATTAATGTGTAATTTGTCAAAAACTCATGAAAAGTCAATATAATTTACCTTTTTATTACTATTATTTTTGGGTAGAACTCGTTAAACACTCATAACCCACCACCTTTTTCTATCAAAATGTATGATTGAAATCATACCTGATCGCACCTCTTTTTAATTTTTTCAACTTTCCCTCCCTAATACAACTACCTACCATTAAATCCTTTTACATTATAGAATTGTTTTTTGGAAATCAAAATCTTTTAGTATAAGCAATCAAAAATTTCAACACGCGTTTAGTTGTGTTACTTGTCTAATTTGACAAGATCAAGTCAGGTGTCAATTGGTAATTTTGATAGGCTGAGAAGTGAGATCTAAACGTCATCTCTTACATGTACATGCTTTTCTCATGCATTACATTTGACAATTTTTTGTTTAATTCACATCTTCATTCTTTTGTTCTTCTGGTCAATCTTTCTGAGCAAGAAAACTAAGAATACATCATACATGAAGTCATCAACCTTAATAATTTACGTACTTTTGGCGCCAGGAAGACTCGATCTTCCCTTCTATAGAGAAGATTTGTTACTCAAATTGCGGAGCAATCTTGAGTTGGCAATCAAAAAAGTCAATGAGCTCAAGTTGATGAAATATTAAGAAAAAAGAAAAAAGAAAAATAGCCTTGTTGTTAGAGCGTTTAACTTCCTGCTTACCAAGACGATGATTAATAGCTGGTTCAAGAGGGACGATGATTAGTAACTGGTTCAAGAGAATGATTAGCTACACTGAGAGTATGTATCTATTGTTCATGTTCTCATAGTTTGTTAGAAAGAAAAAAAAAAGGGAAAAAAAAAAAAAGAACAGCTTAGAATAAAGTTAAAACGCGTAAATATTTACTTTATTACAGTGTGAACGTGTTCCTTCTTCAATAAATTAAAAATTCAACACACAATTGAACAGTCTTCGTGTTCGAGGTTAGAGGGGCAAAATTTTCCGTTATTCAATTAAATACCAAAAGCATTTGTCAACTGGAAAAATTTAATAGTTAGGACTATATATCGTGGACGGCTTGAAGTTGAGTGGAGTGAAGCCAACCTCTTTCACACACAATGTCAAAATTTAGGTATATGGAAACTCCTCTCTTAAAATAATCTTACAATATGTAGAGACTGCAATAACTCAATAAAACCTTTTTTTTTTTCTTCGAAAAAAAAAATAAAAAAAACTTTTTTTAATTATTTCGAGAGACAATTTCAAATTGAAATGTGCCATGTGGATAATCAAAAATTTGAATCTATATTTCTCCAATCTCAAAAAGGGAAAAAGGGAAGTAAAATGTACATTGACTGTCCAGATTGTTTGGCCAAACAAATGGGACAGATACAGGGGTAATTTCGTCTTCTTAGAGCACTAACCCAAATCTTAATAGTACTAAACTAATGGTAGTAGTATTAATTATGCACAACTAAAATATTAAATAAAAAAAGAAAAGAAATCAATAAACCAAATCAATTGTTGCCACATGAGACATTAACTGTACCGACTGTACCAGCCTACATTGATGACCTTTAAATTTAGTTTTTATAATTCTCATCTATCCTTTCAACTCAATTAGGACACTCTTCAATTAAATCCGTTGGCTTCGACAAAAGCGCACTTAACGTCGTTTCCTTTTTATCACCTTCTACATATCCCCACCTCTCTCTCTCTCTCTCTCTCTCTCTCCAACACCATTCTCATTACTCTAGGGCTCTCAACCACCACAGACAAAATTGAAATAGCAATTTCAAATGTGTGTGGTGATACATTCAATTTAAATCAAATCAAATCATCACGTAATGTTCTATCTCTAGGGTTTCAATTTGGCTGTGTTTGAGGGAAGGTAGGTAATCAGTGACCACTATGGGTCTCTGCACTTCCAAACCCTCCCTTGAACCAAAAAATATCTCCGGTGATCTTCAACCAGTGAAGAACAACAATGGCACTACCCCGGCGAGGGACAGCTCAAAACCGGTTCATAATAGCGAAAACCCCAAAAATGAGGGAGAGAAGAAGAAGGAAGAAGTTGAGGTAGGTAAAAAATCGCCCTTCTTTCCGTTTTACAGTCCGAGTCCTGCACACTACTTGTTCTCGAAGAAGTCTCCGGCGAGATCTCCGGCGAATGTGAGCTCGAACTCGACGCCGAAGCGGTTCATCAAGCGGCCATTTCCCCCGCCATCGCCTGCGAAGCATATTCGGGCGCTGTTGGCTAGGCGGCACGGCTCGGTGAAGCCGAATGAGGCGGCTATACCGGAGGGGAATGAGGTGGAGGGCGGGGTCGCCGGATTAGATAAGAGTTTTGGGTTTTCTAAGCATTTCGGGAACAAGTATGAACTCGGAGTCGAGGTGGGAAGGGGCCATTTTGGGTACACTTGTAAGGCCAAATTCAAGAAGGGTGAGCATAAGGGACAAGAGGTTGCGGTCAAAGTCATCCCAAAAGCAAAGGTTCGGCATTTTCATACTCAAGTGCTCTCTCTATAGTGATATCTTAGATCAAACAAATCATGTGTCGTCTAAGTTATTTTGTTATGTTGGAATTAAATTTAAATTTTAAACTGAATATCTTGACCATATAGACCTCGGATCTGTGAGGAGACACTAATTTTGGTCTTATAAACTAACGATCATGTGATGAAAACACAATTTCTTCTTCTTCTTCTTTTTTTTATTTGATTTTACTAGAAGATCTTCCAATATATATGTGTTTGCACCTATGCAACGCTTGAATGGTCACATATCTTTAGGAACATTCATTGGGATAGGTTGAGAGATGCTTAAAGATTTATGCCTATGACTATTTAAATTTCTACTTAGTTGATAATCAGGACAACAGACCTTTGGTGGTGGCGGGCTTGTGTTAATGGATTTACAGGGAGGCGAGTTGATGCAGTTCATGGTTATCCCGATATTTGTTTGTCTTATGGACAGATTTGTCCCCATGAGTATTAGAATTCTAGAGAATAGAACCAGTTGAAGTCCCTGCTATGGTATCCACAAACCTATAAAGTCATTCACTACTTTGAGAGAACTTCCTTCTCGAATTAATGTCTCATAGCATGTTTGTATTGTTGTGGGTACAGCAATGCTTACATTTATTTTGATAAAGAGGCTATCCTGGAACAAGGGGACAAGTATTTTGGAGACTGCAAGCAAACTCTCAACTATTTACCTATTAAATTTGTTGACTCTGCTTGGGGATACTCTGTGTGACAGGCTTTGGTGACTTTTATCCGCTAAAAATACTATAAGAATTGAATCTAGAAGAATAATGAAATTGTAGGGAAATAAATGAATCGATTTATCGCTGTTCAGATATAATCTGAGATATTGGTAGGATACTATTGCTAAAGCTGAGAAAAGAATCCTTGGAAGATAATATGGTCAATATACATATATATTGTTGTGATATATTAACGGTTGAACTAAATTGGTTATAAGATTAACAGTTATTTTAATTCTGGTGGAAGTATATTGAGTTCAATTTAGGATGCTGTATTTCTTTTATGGTATGGAATCTTTGAATTGGTGTCTTCTTTATGGTAGTTTGATTTTTTATTCTAAACCAAGGGTTTTGAATACATTGGATTGACTGGAGAAGAAGGAAATGGTTCTTCGGGATCGAATTGTAGAATTGGGTCAATAATTGTAGTTCTACAATATAAGAAATCTATTGCCTAACAGTATTTTTGCTTCTTAAGGATTGTGATAAACGCATAATGAAAATAATTAAACTCATAAAGATATAAATGAATCAGACAGACACTTGGGGCACATAAGATTTTACAAGTCTTCCCTACAAATGTTGTAGGGAATTTAAGCATGACCTAAGAAAATATATATATATATATATATATAGATATATAGTTTACTAGCTAACAATGACCTCAAGATGGAAAAAAATGCATAAGTCATCAATAATCTTTTATCAACGATGTGATTTAGCATGAAAATATTCAATTTACTTGAGAAGAAATACTATTTTGAAATCTTCAGACCACTCAGCCGAAGAAGACTTTAGTAGAAGGCCAGAGGCATGACCTTGGAAAACAATTAAAGGGAACGCTAGGCTCTGTGTGGATGAGATATCAATTGGTTTGAGAAAACTTATCAAGTTTTAGAGGGAGGGGGAGAGAGAGGCAGGTTGATTTGCGTAAAGACGAAAATTTGAAGCAAACATATATCCTTTCTCAATATGTATCATGGTGAATTAACCAACAAAATGGGAAAAGGGTTTTGGAACAGGGGGAGGGGGTAAGGAAGAAGCATCAAACACATACTAGTTAAAATAAGGAGTTGAATGGCCTATATCAGGATTGAATTACTGTTGTAGACTTAAAATGAGATGAAATCTTTAACATAATTGTCTTATTTAGGGCATCTAAGTGGGCGTAGATTTTTGTTCTATACTATTATTTGGTCCTCGGTCACCGACTTATAAAAAATGCATGCAAGGTTCTAAGGCCGAATAACATGATTGAGAGTCAGGTTAGAATTTTGCAATACGAGCAATCCTATAAGGATTAAACAAGGATTCTACCATCCTAGCCTTTTTTGTACAATCCGGATCATTTTAATATTTTTGGATAGTAAAATCATTTGATCCAAGGATCTGGAAAAGAATTTTGACAACCATGTACCAAATTGTATTTCCTTTAATTTTAATTTTAATTTTTTTAACATTTCTATCTCTGGTAGAATCATGACAAGGTTTTTCAGTTTCTTGTTATATTTACATGGCTTGTATCATTTCAAAGTTTCATACTCTTTAAATTTTGTTTGTTATATCTTATTTGCTAATTATTCCTTTTTTTTTTATTTTATTTTATTTTTTACAATTAGATGACTACTGCTATAGCCATTGAAGATGTGAGACGTGAAGTAAAAATATTGAGAGCTTTGACAGGACATAACAACCTTGTACAATTTTATGATGCATATGAAGACCATGACAACGTCTATGTTGTGATGGAGTAAGTTTTGATCTCAACACTACATTTGAATTTTGTGATGGATTAACTTTTTATCTCGATACTTCATTTGAGTTTCTCATAAATATTGACCATATACCATGTTTTGTTGGATTTAATAATCTATGCAGTGATAAAATTTGCATCTGTTAATTAGTTAAAGGGCAACTAGCGTGAATTTTTGTTTGAGCTATGGTGCTATTGTTGATGTTTAACAACTTTATGGATATAATTTGTTTGTATATGTTATCAGATTATGAGATTAAAATCAGGTGGTAAGTTGCAGTGCTTGCTTGTTCTAAATTTTACTTGTAATGGGCTTTAATGAATTCTCATGCATTTTTCAGGTTATGTGAAGGTGGGGAGCTTTTGGATAGAATACTCTCAAGGTATGCTTTATGTGTTAGCTATACTTAAATACCGTAACTTTTGGATCTTTTAAATTTTGGATGCTACTAGTGGACCAGAAAATAGAAACTTTATGGTAAGGAAGCTTGGTTGGAAATTAATAGTATATGTTATCCCTTTTGCCTTGTAGGGGTGGGAAATACTCGGAAGATGATGCAAAAGTTGTCATGGTACAAATTTTGAATGTTGTTGCATTTTGCCATCTCCAGGGTGTGGTACACCGGGATCTTAAACCAGAGGTGGGAATCATTCTCCAGCTTGCATTACTTGTCTGTGCATTAAGCCTTTTTCCCAACTACTTGGGGTCGGCTACATGAATCATGTGTTTCCATTCTGTTCTATATAAAGGCCATGGTCAATCCACAAGCTATCATATCCTTCTTACTAAATTGCGAAAATGTTCACTTTTTGTCCCTCTTGATTCTCAATCATCACTACATCCTCATTTGTATTTCTAGATTTACTAAACTTACCATATATTTAGTTTTATTTCTACTTATCTTAAACCCTTTTGGTCAGGAAAGACCAAAATTAAGATGGGTAGAGTTAGTCAGGAAAGATATGATAACATTTGGTTTAACTACGACTATCACCTTAGAGTAGAATTAAAATATAGGATTCGTGTAGTCGACTCCAAGCAGTTGGGAAATGGCTTTGTTGAGTTGGGTTGAGCTTTTTGCGCAAGATGTTGAAAGATCATGATTCATACTGTCTAAATTTAAGAATCATCTAAATGACCATGTAACTAGGACCAACCTGATTGGTTAAACAAATCATATATAGAAGCTTTTTATTTTTTTTCCATTAGCAGAGTGATATGCATTCTTTGTATTGAAAGGTGGAGATTCTAATCATATTGCAGCTGTATCCTCTTCCCTCAAAGTCAAAAACATAATTTTCTTTTTATTATTATTATTAAAAAAAATTCCTGAATTACTATTTTTAAACTTTTTCATGACCTGAAATGTCTGATGCATGATAAAGAATATTTTCTCTGTAGAGTGTTGACGCCAGTTATTTACTAGATGATCATGATTCATTTTCAGCAGTATTTGTAAAACAAGAAATGTGCATTTTCTTTTTTACTTTGTGGTATTTGCAACTATCTTCTCTTTCCTATATTTGTTTTTAACTAACTGTAGCTAATTGCTGTATCAGAATTTCTTGTTTACGTCCAAGGATGAAAACTCACAACTAAAGGCCATTGATTTTGGTTTGTCAGATTTTGTGAAGCCAGGTTTGTCCTTGTTTCTTCAATTCACATGTAGTATTGCGGGCTCTTTGTCTAAATAGCTCTGGGAATTAGTTAATTAGTTTTAGTGTTTCAAATGGTTTGCAGATGAAAGGCTTAATGACATTGTGGGCAGCGCATACTATGTCGCCCCTGAAGTTTTGCACAGATCTTACAGTACGGAGGCTGATGTATGGAGTATAGGTGTTATAGCATATATTCTGTTGTGTGGCAGCCGTCCATTTTGGGCTAGAACTGAGTCTGGAATATTTAGGGCCGTTCTTAAAGCCGATCCTTGTTTTGATGAACCACCTTGGACTTCTCTGTCTTCCGAGGCAAAGGACTTTGTGAAACGCCTACTGAATAAGGACCCACGGAAAAGAATGACTGCTGCTCAAGCCCTAAGTGAGTGTCCAAACCTTTATTGAAGTTTCTGAATTTTTTTTTTTTTTTTTTCTACATATTCCTGAGAAGCTACTTAAAATGCTTCTATTGTAGGTCATCCATGGATTAAAAATAATGACGACATAAAAGCACCCGTGGATATACTGATTTTCAAACTCATGAAGGTTTATATGCGTTCATCTTCTCTTCGGAAAGCTGCTTTACGGGTGCGTAAATGATGCTAAAAATCTTGGTGTCGATTTTTTTATTTTATTTTAAGTTCCTCTATTGGTTGTGTGTACATGAAATTAAGTGAAGAATCCTTTGACACCACTATGCACCTACAAGTTCATGGATAATTGGTTTATGATCCCAAAAATTCAATTGACAATTTGTTAGTGTTCATTGGCATCAAATGTTCACGTGTTTGTGTTTAGGAGAACTCTTTGATCATTTTGAATGCGAGATAGTGAAAACAAAGCATATTGAGTGGCTCCTTTAATATGCAATAGAGAATAAAAATGAAGCTCTGCTAGAAGCTACTCACAAAGTACATTCAAAGGCGCAATTTTTATGTTCTCTGACAAGTCCTAATTGAAGATACTTATGGGTCCCCTTTATTTTTTTTTGTTCTCTTAATCAAATGAGGCCCTTCTCTCTCTTTGTTCTGTGCATGCTCCTCCTTATTGTGGCTTGGGAAAATACAGGAGTGCTGTTCAGTTGTTGTTACAGTTTTTTTTTTTTAAAATAATAATTATTTATTACTATTATTATTATTATTTATTTATTTTACATTCAAGAGACAGTTTGCCATATAATTTTGTTGGACATCAATGTTGAGTTACCTTTGAACCATCACATGCTCTTGTAGTTAAGTTATTGCATCTGAAGGAATGCTGGAAGTGGTTTGCTGGTAGTTAGTGAGTATTATTAAGAGCTTAATAAACAAAGCATATTGATGACCACCAAGTGTTTGTCTTAGTATCTCCTCCACCTTCCAAAAAGGAGGTTGAGGGTTCAAGTCCCAACTAGGATAAAGTGGGAGCATGAGTGCGTCTTACCAATAAGGGAAAAAGAAAGAAGAAGAATGGGAGTGGATGTGTTTGCAGGTATGGGTCAGACTGGCATGGGCCATTCTCTTGATCTGGACTGTTTTCAGGAATCCTCCCAAGTTGTTGCTTGACAGAGGGAATTTTAAGTGGCTTGGTTGTCCGCTGCCACAGATTATTATTATTTTTATTTATTTTATTATTATTATTTTTGTATGGTGAAAGTGATCTGCAAGCATGGATTCCCCAATTAGGCTCTGAGATATATATCTCTTGACCATTAGAAACTATTCTTCCTATAAGTCTGTACCAGACATGGTATTTGGTAATCTTACTATGAATCTTCTTGTTCTGTGTTCAATTTTGGTGCCTTATCTTCTTAGTATGCGCATTCTAATTTTTTCCCCCCTTTTTCTTTATCTTTTTGTTGGCACTTGGCAGGCTCTGTCTAAAACATTGACAGTGGATGAGTTATCTTATTTGAAGGAGCAGTTTGCCCTATTGGAACCTAGCAAAAATGGCACGATAAGCTTGGAAAATATCAAAGCGGTTGGTTTCTTGCAGAATGTTAAATTTTGTTACTGTGACTGATCTGATGTGAAAGTTGCTCTCAACATTTTTTATCTGGTCAGGTCTTGATGAGAAATGCTACGGATGCTATGAAGGAATCCTGTGTCCATGATTTTTTAGCATCAGTACGTGCTTTGACTGCTGTGATAGATGTGGCAATTGTTAAGTGTTTTATGATGTTCTGACATTTTAGTAGTAAACTAATTTCAATTCCTTCTATGACAGCTTAATGCACTCCAATACAGAAGGATGGATTTTGAGGAATTCTGTGCTGCTTCATTAAGTGTCCATCAGCTTGAGGCTCTTGATCGATGGGAGCAACATGCTCGTTGTGCCTATGAACTTTTTGAGAAGGATGGAAACAGGGCTATTGTGATTGATGAACTGGCTTCGGTAAGTTGGTTTCTTGTTCCCAGGCAGTAAAGAATTTTGATTATTTTTTAATTTTTTATAATTGAAATGCAAATGTAGGAGTTCCTTTTTTCTTTTTAATGGTCCAAGGGTTGGAAACGGTACATCTTGTTTTTATGTTTTCTTGTGTAGAGCAGTTAAGTTTAAATTCATGATGTTAGGGAACACAAACCTCGACTAATATATGATATCCTGGAAATTCATTTCAGGAACTAGGCCTTAGCCCATCTGTCCCTGTTCATGCCGTGCTGCATGACTGGATTAGGCACACGGATGGAAAGCTGAGTTTCCTTGGGTTTGTCAAACTGTTGCATGGTGTTTCTAGCAGGTCACTTACAAAGACTCGATAATATACGGTTGTCAAAGTTTCTTGTTACTTTGTGCTGCAACAGCCAATAAAGATGCGGGCAAGAGGTGTTGATGACGCTCCTCAGGCCTTCATTTTTCGTCAAGTTCAACTATGGCAGCAAGGTTCATTTTTTGGACTGGTATCAGAGTATCAGGTTCACGGCACAAGCTTGTCTGCACCATTACCATAGGGGCAGGATTGGATTTGCAAATGTTGTGCTACGTCAGTGATGAAGCCCATGCTCCTTTGCGTCCCACTGTAAATTTGTAGTTAAATTTGTGTATGATTGCAGGTGAGAACATTTCTCAACTGGTTACTGGACTTTTATACCTGATTTCCTTATATATGAGACTGGTCTGGCCTGTCACCAATTGCCCTGTATCATCTGCTGTGTTTTGGTATCTTTTTAATCAAAAGAGATCTCTTACTCAATTTTTCATTGTTTTGCCTCTAAATTTGAACTCTTGAGTTTTTGTTATGCTATTAAGATTTATCTCACCTTGTATAATTATTACCTTTCCATTATAGAAAATTACATTTATCCGTTGTATATCATAGATTCAGGACCTTTGTGAATGTTACATGTACTCAAAGTTAAATTATTGTCAAACGGGCCCTTCATCGTCAAATTTTCTCTTGTGCTCAGCCATCTGGAGATTGGAGATTTATATGTACTTTTTTTTAAGAAAGGGCTGTTTCTTACACATTATATATATATATATATATATATATATATATGAAAGAGAGATTTCCTAAGCATCATTTCTATAAACACCTGAAAAAAAAAAAAAAAAAAAA
>JAOTQH010271768.1:0-10662 GCA_025631255.1 Cornus kousa
GGGGTGGAGGAGCCCATCCGACTGGAGCGGGGCACGTCCATAGTAGAGGAAGGGTAGCGACCCCTTCCTCGGCCAGTAAGTCCAGAGGCGAGGTAGGTAGCTCGAGAATACCTACCCTATGGTGGGCACGCCAGGTCAGCTCTGGCCAGTTGTGCCTGATTTGCAGAGATCGCGCCACCTCGATAGCTGTTCGTGGCGCGGTCATCAACATTTTGCCCCCCTGCTCGAGGTCGCCGCGAGAGGGGGGAGCCTCGAGCAAATCCATCTTGGTTCAGTTTACCGCGGCCATGCTTTACTTTATTATTATTATTGAAAATCGTGCCACTGTTGTACTGAATGGTCAGGCCATTTAATGAAATCCTGACGTTTCGACTTCCCATCACAAGTCATTTAATTCCGAAATGACAGTTAGGCGCCTCGAGTTTTGGGTCATGACGCTTCGTCATCTGGCAGCGCGGCGCTTGGCGGCGCGACGCTTGGGGTGTCGAACCACCCCTCTACTATTTAAACAATACTAAGCTTATTTTCATTTGTTCTGAGTGTCAAACAAACAAAGCATTCTTGAGCGAATTCCCTTTCTTGAGAAATCCGAGCCTCCCCCATCAAAGTCGAGGACTATGGCTTTGCGAGACGATGTACCTGACATTCCCCCCTTGTCCGAGTGGCGCGTTGCCACTTACTTCGGTCCGAGTGACACCTTCTGGGCTAATAGTGATGAGTTAAGCGAGGTGGACGAGACCCCAGAGAGCTCGTTCCTATTCGAGGGCGAACCATATGCACAGACGGGGGTACCAGTTCCTCCTATTTCTGTTTTGAGGTTAAGAGTGGAGCGCGGTGACTTTCCCAACTCTAGCCTCGCCCTCACAGGTCCGACCGGCCATGGTCGAGGTTGGGAATTTTGGACAGATGCGATCCTTGCTGATGCCGAGTTTACTGCGATTCTGAAGGCTTCCAAAATCACCGACGCCATCCGGAACACTCGTGAATTGTCCATACCGCGGGATGCTCACGACCTCGCTCTGCTCATATCTCGGTGGAGTCGAGACACCCATACCTTTGTAACCTCGTGGGGAGAGTTTACCCCTACCATAGAAGACGTAGTGCAACTGATGTGTCTTAATGTTTTTGGCGAGCACGACCCGAGTTCTTGGGCGTTTTCTGAAGACGAGGTTAAGTTGGCTACTCAGCTTCGGAATGGTATAACCTCGTCCGGTAAGATTGGGTCGCGTTACCAGGAGGAAGGTCTCCTCGAAGAGTTCCCTGAGAAGGGCAAGAAGTGCACCTTCGTGTCGCTCCTCCGCTATTACTTTCGCGACTTTCCCCCTCAAGGTCAAGAGGAGAGCGCGTCCTTTAGCGGCCCCAAATGCAAAGATCCAGCTCGCTTTGCTGGCTTCCTTCTGTCATGGCTTTCCAGATTCATTTTCCCTGGTCCCCCGGACGACGGGCCTTGTCCGGATCTTGTTCCCCTTGCGGTTAAGTTGTCCCGCGGTAACAGTATTCCTTTGGCCGCGCTCTTCTTGGGTACACTTTACCACGAGCTCGACTTGGCACATGCCAGGATGGAGCGCTCTGTGGGGCGTATGAATGTAGTCTCCCCCATCAACACCATCTTCCTCCAAATGTTCCTGTACGAGCACTTCCCGAGGTACGGCCCTCGTCCAGCAACGATCCCTCGAGATAAGGGTTTGAAGCGATCCTTTCAATGGCACAAACTCTCTACGAAGAAGAAGCTGGCAGAGTACATCGATCGCGAGAGTTGCTTCTTAGCCCGTCCTTATACTCATGGGCCTCGGGTGGAATGCTGTGCCTCAAAGGATGGCATGGTCATTTCAGGCAAGTCCTTAAGGCGAACTCCTGCCTTGACTGTTATTGCTATGTCCTCTGTGGGCTATCTCCCTGCGCTACTCCCCCCTAACTCGGGCGTGGGAAAGGTTTATAATCCCCATAGGGTGGCTCGACAATTTGGGTTCGATCAAGGATTGTCACGAGATTATGGTCTTGGAGCTCGCCAAGACCATAGCACTTATGCCCTAGGTTTCTTACGCTTCCTCGACTCCAAAGAGGCCGAGCTTTTGGGGGATCATCAGATTCTTTATGTTCCTCCAACGTCCCGAGTGGGACGCTGGGCCACCCGAACTCGGGCCTACTGGAAAGAAGTGATTGCTTCCTTTAGGCAGTTCGTGATCAGTACTCCCGTTCCCGTCCCAGCTCGAGGCCTGTTAAAAAATGATGCCTCGTTTCGTCCTAAAAGTTCCTCCAAATCTGCTCGAGGGAAGCCCTGCACAACAACTGGCTTATCCCCTTTGATTAATAGCTCCTCTGCTCCCGTGATAGCCCTCCGAGCTACCAAGGCTCGTCAGCATAAACGTGGGATCGACCAAGACGTCAGTACTTTTGTGCCCGCGGCCCCTTCCTCTAAACGGACCAAGGTAAGCACTAAATGAAGTCTATTTATTATTACAATTTTCTTTTCTAAATATTATTGCTAAATTATTCCTTATTTAACTCTAGGGTACCTTGGAGGGTACAACTGCTACCGAGGTCCCTACTGCCTCCGCGGTAGCTCCTCCAGTTGCGCGGGCTGGGGTGGCTCAGAGCACGAGGTCCCACTCCGAATTTTCTAAGAAAGCTATCTCTACTGTCGCGCCTGATCCTGTCGCAACTCAAGTTCCCGAGGTGCATTCCGGCTTGGCTGTCCCTCCTGATCCACTTCACACCCTGGCAAGTGTTCTCGAGGACCCTGAACAGGCCGTGAGAGAAGTGTTGTCCTCTGATCTAAATCCCCCAACATCCTCTCGACATGGAGCAGGAAAAGAATTAATCCCTTTGGCCCGGGGTTTGGGTCGGTTTAACGAGGAAACAGGAAAGGTGAACACCGATGCGGACCCTGCCATGGGAGACTTCAACTTCGAAAGGAGTCCTACACACTCATCCTCGAATGCAGGTAATGTCCCCCCCTCTTTTTTTTTGTGCTGCAAAGGTTGCCCCTTCCTTCCCTCCATTTTTTAAGAAAACATTGTGCATATTTCAGACGGCGAGAGGGATGCCTCTGACGTGGCTGAGGCTGATGCTAGTTCCGAAGGTCATCATCCTGAACACGAGGGCGGAGGTAGCGATACCAGCTCCGAGGTCGAGGTCGTCCATGTGCTACCTCGGGAACCTATCACTGAGCTACAGGCGATGGTTAAATCAGCGATCATGTCCCTCCCTCCCTCTGAGGAAGACAATTCTAAGGGAGACGAGGGTTCGGACTTTAATGGTTCCTCTAAAGACGAGGTTGCAGGTTCACCTGGCTCGGGACATATTGATCAATCCGGAAGGCAGGAGTTATCCACGCCCGAGTTAGGTACGGATGTAAGTAGGGAGAGAGATCGTTTTCCCGAGGTGGGAAGAGACGGGAATGGGGTCGAGCAAGACACATGTTTAGACCAGTGAGAAGCAGTTTTGCCAGTACCATGGGCGGATTAACGTTTCTTCAGTCGAGGCACGAGTTCTGGATGCAGTGAGGACCAAACACCCTCAAACTTTTGAAAATCTAGAAGGGATGCTACCTTTGTTTTTAGAGTTTGTATACAAGACTTTGTGCGAGCTCGTGGTAAGCCTCCGCGCGGTCAGGGATCATTCTTTGAGCCAGAAGGAGATAGACTCCTTAGATCGCCTTCTCACAAATCTGAAAAGGGCACAGGTTGACATTTGCTGGGCTGAAACCGTCTTAGCGCGGATCAAGGGACTCAGGGAACGTGAAAAGGCGGTGGAAGATATAAAGATCTTCGTGACCAGATCACAGAGGAGGAAGGAATCCTTCACAACGAAAGGCTTCGCTTGGCCGAACTTTAAGAGCAAGTAAGTTCGAGGGAGCAACAAATTGCTCTTTTAAGCAAGGAGATCGAGCACAGATCAGCTCAGCTCGGCCCTGCCACTTTAATTTTAGATGACTTGCCCTGATATTGCAAAAGAAATTGTTGACTCCTCGCTCGAGGGTAGTAGTAGATTATTGTAATTATCATTTTTATCAATGAAATGGATGTTTCTTTTTGTTATTGCATGTATATACTCTTATCGTGTCAGTTTATTGTAGATGTGTTTGTTTTTTTTTTTTTTGTACATAGCATGGTTGCGTCAAGTTATTATGTAGGACTTCTTCCAGATAGAAAATCAACCAGACATTTGAGTTGGAAAGACATCGTACATTAAACAATGATTGGGGAGCCGCATCTCTCGAGCTCCTGCTGGAGTCTCATACAGGCTTTTCCTCGTAATAACAGGTTCGAGGTTCAAAACAGCTTGATTACAAATCAACAAACAAGGACAGGGGAACAGGATCCCTCGAGCTCCTGTTGGAGTCTCATACAGGCTTTTCCTCGTGATAGTAGATTCGAGGTCCAAGACAAAAACTTGATTACAAAACTAAAGTGAAGCCTTTTCAAACTAAGCATAATACTTTTTCAGCCACTTGGCATTGAACGTGCCCAGTATCTTGTTGCTCCCTATTTTTCCGATATCGCAGTACCCGCTGGAACTGGCAGCCTTGACCTCAAAGGGGCCCTCCCATTTTGGAGTAAACTTTGGCGCGGATAGATTTCGCATCACATGTACCGCGGCTTTTAACACCAAATCGCCTTCTTGAAAAGCCCGTGGCCGAACGGTGGCATTGTAGGCCCGAGCCACTCTCCTTTGGTAAACCACCATCTTGCTCTTCGCTCTATTCCTTTGCTCCTGGAGCCCCTCGAGCTCCCCAATTTGGGAGTCAAAATGTAATTAACTCCGCTCGGCCAAGCTTCCAGAAGGGACAGCTATTTCGATGGGGAGCACCGCCTCCGTTTCGAATACCAAGGAAAAGGGTGTGGCGCCAGTAGCTTCCTTTGTAGTGGTGCGATATGCCCATAGCGCGAGCGGTAATTGTTCAGCCCATTTTTTGTGATGCTCTTTCAGAGTTCTACTCAAAATTCGGATCAGCGTCTTATTAGTAGCTTCGGCTTGCCTGTTACCCTTTGGATAATAGGGCGTTGACTTACGGTGAGCCACTTGGTACCTTTGAAGGAGGGCACGGACCCTGCTATTGATGAAGGGGGTCCCATTGTCTGATATAATGACTCGAGGTATGCCAAAACGGTAGATGATGTTTTCTTTGATGAAGTTTGCCACAACCTGCCCAGTCGCCGTCGAGAGGGCTGCGGCCTCGACCCATTTGGTGTAAGCTTCCGTCGCTACCAGTATCCACTTCTTTTTTCTAGATTTCGGTGAAATTGGTCTTATCAAATCCATAGCCCAAGTATGGAACTGCCAAGGAGGGTCTGTAAGACGCAGCTCCACGGCTGGCACGTGGATTGCATGACTATGCAGTTGGCATTCTCGGCACTTTCGAGCAAAATCTCTACTGTCGGACTGCATTGTGGGCCAAAAGTAGCCCAGGTGTATAAGCCAATTGTGCAACTTCTTCCACCCTTGGTGCTCGTCCCCATGGGTCTGTTTTAGAATTTCGCGTGCCTCTGTCAAACTGACACAACGTTTAGCCCTACCGTCAAATCCTCGCCTCATCAATTCACCGCTACAGATAAAGAAGCGGCTTGCCTCTCTTCGGAGCAGGGCAGCCTCCCTAGGATCCTGTGGGAGCGTCCGCCTCTCGAGATATTCCACATACCTGTGTCTCCAGTCTTCTTCTACACTAGCCACAGACCCAGCCTGCTCGAATGATCCTTGACAGTCAGTGCACGCCTTCTGTACAGCCGCTGCATCTTTTGACATTGACGACCAATAATATCCTTGCCTTTGTATCCTCCGGTACAAGCTCAGCGAGTTATCACTGCATGTGTGTCTGTGAATCTCATTTAGCACCCTGTTGGCCTCCTGTTTCTCTACACATCTTGCTAGGGTTCCGCCAGGTGCCCTGAAGTACAATACTCCTAAATATAGTGTGAAATTTTTAAGTTCTGACAGAGGAATCTCGCCTGCGCCACTTTTCAGTTGCAACTCATAAGGGCTTCGCCAATCCCCTCTATCCCCAAAGTTAGTAAATTCTGCACCATGCACACATGACTTATCCTTTTTATGAATACGAATATCCACCGATTCCCCCGGGATTTCGACTTTGGATGCCAAGGTAGCCAGTGCGTCTAGGTGCTGGTTGGCTGTCCACGGCGCGTGAGTTATTCGGAGCTCACTGAAATAGCTACTGAGTTTCTGGACGACAATTTTGTATGCCGCCAGGGCCGGCTCCTTGATGGCGTAAGAGCCGTCCAACTGTTTCACCACCAAATTTGAATCTCCTTACACGTGCAACCGTTTAATTTTAGCTTCTCGTGCTGCTAACAGACCCAAAACCAAAGCCTCATACTCTGCTGTGTTATTGGAACATCCGAAGGTAAGCTTATATGAAAGGTTCTGGGCCTTCCCATCCTCGGGGGTCAAAACCACCCTCGCGCCTCCTCCCGAAGAAGTCGACGATCCATCAAATGACAGAGTCCACCTCATGTTCTCGTTCGTGCAACAAACCCACTCAAGCTCGTCGAGGGGAAGGTTTTCACATACGGGTTCGAAGTTCCCAGAAGGAAATTAAGCTATCAAATCTGCCATGGCCTGGCTTAGGACGGCCCGAGGCGCTAGGCATTTGATATCGAACTCGGCCAACAGCAGGAGCCATCGCGCCACCCGCCCCGAAATAATTGATCGCGATAGCAGGTACCTTAGAGGGTCACATTTGGTGACGAGATGGACGGTTTGGGCCAAGAAGTAATGGCGGAATTTCTTTGCTGCAAATGCTAGAAACAGACAATGGCGCTCTATCGGAGAGTAGCGCGCCTCGGCGCCTTGAATAACTCGACTGATATAGTACACAGGGCATTCTTGGCCGTCCTTTTCCTGGGCAAGGAGCGCCCCTATAGAATGTTCCGTTGAAGTTACATAAAGCCTGAGAGGGACCCCCATCTGAGGAGCTATCATGGTAGCTGGCGAGGACAGCAACCTCTTGAGATGATCAAATGCCCGTTGGTGCTCCTCAGTCCACTTGAACTCGGACCCTTTCTTCATCAAGGGACCAAACACATGAGTCACCTCGGCCAGTGCTGGTATGAAGCATCGTAAGTACGAGACCCGTCCTATTAAGGCCTTTAGCTGCTTGAGGGAACATGGTGGCGGCAATGCCATGATTGCCCGGGCCTTACTTTGTTCAACATCCACACCCTGCCGATGCACTATAAAACCGAGGAAACGGCCCACCTCGACTCCGAAGGCGCATTTCAGTGGATTCATCTTCAACTTATACTTTCGGCATCTCTCGAAAACACTTCTCAAATCGGCCAAGTGATCTCCCTGAATCTGTGATTTTACCACAAGATCATCCACATAGTCCTCGACTTGCTTATGCAACATGTCATGAAAAATGGCCGTCATGGCGCGTTGGTACGTGGCCCCTGCGTTCTTTAAGCCAAAAGGCATGACTGTAAAGTAGAAATTCCCCATGGGGGTGCGGAATGCCGTTTTCTCCACATCCCCTGGCGCCATTCTGATCTGATTGTATCCGTTGTATCCATCCATGAACGAGAACATTTCGTGACCAGAGGTCGAATCCACCAAATTATCAATTATGGGTAGCGGGAAATCATTTTTAGGACATGCCTTATTTCAAATCTCTGAAATCAACACAGACCCTAATCTTTCCATTCTTCTTATTTACCGGAACTACATTCGCAAGCCATGTAGGGTGTTGAATTGGTCTAATAAAGCCCGCCTACAAAAGTCTCTGTACCTCCTCCTTTATTTGCAACTCGAGCTCCGGTCGAAAGCTCCTTTGTGCTTGCTTAATGGGGCGTGCATCTGGTCACACGTTTAAATAACGAGCCACAATTTGAGGATCTAATCCCGGCATTTCTTCATACGTCCAAGCGAAGACATCTTCAAACTCCCTGAGCAGGGTTACTAACGCCGCTTTCTCATTTTGTTCCAACTGTTTACACACATAGACTACCCGGGGTCGACCGCTATTAGCCAGATTGATCTCTTCCAGTTCTTCTTGGTCGGGCCTAACTGACTCGGCCGTCACCGCCCTAACTTCCTTTTCCCAGCTCTGGACTTCTACTTGACACATCTCCACTCGGGGGCGCGGTCTCATCCGAAGTCGTGCCCCCCAACACCGTCATAAACGGTAGGCGATCCTTCCATCGGCCAGACGTATCCTTTTTCAGATGGCTGGGCCTTTCTGATCGGCGAGACCTGCCGATACTTGCTTCTTCTTCTGTTAGTCAACTTCTTCCCACTTTGGTAGAGGTATAGCCATCAGCTTCTGTGGTTCTTCCGCATCCTCCAGCTCATCAAAAAATCTGGCCTCGACCATATGAGATTCCCTTTCAGTGAATGGTCGATCGGAACAGCGAACCGTCACTTGTTTCCCGTTCCAGAACCCTTTCATGCACTGATGATACGAAGAAGGCACGATCCCAAACTTATGCATCCATCCTCGACCCATAAGTAAGTGATAAGAAGTATCTGAATCAATGATATGAAACTTAACAGTCCCTTTGAATTTTCCAATAACTAAATCGGTCGTTACATGCCCTTCCGTCCTGCGGATGTCACTTCCAAATCCGGCGATCTCAGTGGGCCTTCGGATAAGCCTTTCATCCGAGAGCCCGCTGCGGCGGAAGACTTCCAAAGACATGATATTGAGAGACGATCCATTATCCAAAAAGGCTCGTTTGAGTTCAACCCCATTAAGTAGCGCCGTAACATACAGTGGTCTGTTGTGCGGAGTGGGGACACACTTGTCTTCTTCAGTAAAGATTATGGCCGATCTGGACAACCTTTGCGATACAGGGAGCGGCGTAATTGATACAACTTCCTTGACCTTCTCTTTTGCGGCTAGCCACAAGAACTTAACTATTTCTTTCTGCGCAAAAGAGGAGAAGTCCATCTTTTGAAAAATGTTCTTAACAGAGGCCGTTTCTAATAAACGGAACGCCTCAAGGTCACTTTCTTCTACCTGCGCGACCTGGGCAACACCGCCTTCAAACTCTTCCATGTCGGCCGCTATGCTAGATACCATCATTGTGACACCTCGATCATGCACAGGAAAAGGCTCCTCCCTCACATCCCTGGGAGGGAGAATGAGCTCGCCACTAGCAATCCGCCTGTGGAAAGTATTTCGTAGCGCCCAGCAGTCATAAGTGGGGTGACGAGTGTGCCGATGATACATGCAATACTTGGGATGGCTCATCTCTTCTGGAGTAGGCTCTCGAGTGACTTCGGGCAATCTGATGTCCCCATGCTGGATCCATTTTTTAAGGATGGTCTCGACCTCTTCCGGAGTGCACGGGAACGGTGGGGGTGCCTCATCAGGGTTCTTTGTACGAGGTGCACGGACTGACCTCGAATTCTTCTTGCTAGGCGGCTCATCTACAGCCGAAACCTGCGGCCTACGCCTGCCCCGAGGTTGCTCGCCAGATTCCGTGATGCTTCTATCAAATCAGCGAAGGTGAGAAGCTTCAAATTAATGAGGTGGATGCGGTAGGATCCTTGCATTCCCTGTATGCAAATCTTGGCCAGTGCTTTTTCTTCGTGAGTTTCATAACATTCCATAGCCCGGTCATGGAACCTATGAACATACGTAAGCAAGTCTTCCCTAGGACCCTGAGTTTCTTTAGTCAGAGAGAGAGTAGTGACCCTTTCTTCCGCCTGAAAAAACTTTGATTGAAAAATTGTGGCTAGTTGACTCCAGGAGGTAAGTGACCCAGACTCCAAGTTTACGTACCACTTATAGGCCTTATCTGTGAGAGTTTTTGAGAATTCCCTAAGCCGCAAGGTATGATCGTTCCCGAAGGGCCCCAAAGCCTCTATGAATCGTACCACATGTTCCCGTGGATTCCCTTTCCTTCCGTCGAACTTACTGAATTTGGGGGTGATATATCCCGGGGGGTAAGGAAGAAGAGCGATGGACTATGCATAGGGCGGTTCGGGGGCCGCTTCCTGCATTAGGATATTCTTTTCATTCCGCAGCAGCGTTTGCAAGTCCGCAATAGTTACATAAGGCGATCGCTGCGCGTGGTCTTGTTGATAACTGTGCTCATCTGTCCTATCCCCATGCTGCACCCCCCTTTGGTCAGGGATCGGTGCATTCAATCTTGCGGGGGCCGTGAGAGGCGTGTTGAAAAGGGCTCGGCGAGCTCGTGGAGGTGTATCCCGCGGCCGCCTGCGCTGACTAGTGGCTCCCCTTACATCAACTGACGATGAAAGCGCCTGTTGCGCCACATTGTCTGGGGTGATATGCCTCCTCGAGAATTCGTTAGAGTGATCACCTCTCAGACCTGTACTTCGCCGAAGCACTCCTCCGTCAACTATTTCCCGTAGTAGGGTCACCACCTCCCTCTGGGTGCCTTCAAATTGCTCCATTCTGTGTGACACCGCATTATGAGCCTCGACTAAAGCATCGGGGTAAATAATCCTGGTTCCAGGAAAATACGACCCGGGCATGCTTACAGATCCATCATAGCCCTCGTCTAGAGCAGGGCTAGTTTAGGAGGGTGGACTAATCTCCCGTATGCTCGACATACGCGAAGCGCTCCTCCCCAGTGAAGTCGCCAAAATGTTGATGGTAGTTCGTGATGATGTGAGGAGATCGTTCCACGTAAGCCAAGAAATCTGAGATCAGTATCCAAGTGGAGATCCAAGCAG
>JAOTQH010271779.1:0-10662 GCA_025631255.1 Cornus kousa
CTAAATGCAAACAATTTATTTATTAAATATCAAAATTAAATTCAATTAAACAAGAACACAATTAAATTAAAAATAAATAAACTAATAAGGAAATTAATTAAATCCAACAAAATAACACAATAGATGCAAACAATTTGACACATAATCCACTTGTCACGTAACAACAAATGCAATAAAAATAATCAAAATTTCCATTTTATCCTTTTTAAAACCAGGGGTATTACAACCCGTGTCTCTGATCTGAGGGGTATCACACCAACTGTTACGTAACCCCCTCTTTTTCTCCTCGACCACTCTTTTTTCAATAACCCACATCTCTGCTCCTACCAGCCATTCTCTGTGATCCCCTTCTATCTTCACAATTTGAGATCTATAAACATAAAAACAAAATCAATTTTGACGCCTTTGTGTCCCCCATTGTTTCTGGTCATTCTCTTACTTCTCGATTTCAATTATATATATATATATATATATATGATACCATGTTACACTGGTTTGGCTCCCTTCTCAACTTTTTCCTTTCTGGCTCTCTTCATCTTCTTCCTTCACTACCTCAGGCAAAAGAGGCACGGTGAAATAGCTCAATCCCAAGATGAGAATGCCATACCTTAATACATGAGAATCAGATTAGTGCGTGTCCATTCGTGTTCGATCGGTGTCCGACTGCATTGAATATATTAAAAAATGTAGGACACGGTTAGAGCGTGTCGGACACGTGTCCAAGCTTGGGATACGCGTGTCCGTGTCTGGCACTGGTACATCGACCCTTACAGCTGTGTAGGTGCTTCATAAACTAATTCTATTAATATATATATATATATATATATATATTTAGGCTGGGCTAAAATTAATATTGTAAAAAAATAAATAAATAAATAAATAAATTTGAGTGGGCTAAAGCCAAACCCTACATCCACCATCACTCATAATAATGTTAGTACTTAACACATACCATGACTTCGCAACATAGTGAATCAAGTAGAAATCTAATCACTCATAATTTTCATACAATTCAAGTTTTTTTTTTTTTTTTTTTTTTAATATTTAAACAAAGAAATTAGAGAAGATTATGCAAAATATTCATGACTAAACAATTAAGCATAATGCAGTAACAGCTTAGTAGTGAATGACATTGCATTTAATCCAAAATATCCATGACTAAACAATTAAGCATTATACAGTTACATCTTAGTAGTGAATGACATTGAATTTAGTTCATCTACTTGTCATACAATTAAAGCTGTCTTTTACCATTTAAACAAAGCAGTTAAAGAAGACATTATGCAAAATATCTATGACTAAACAATTAAGTACAATTCAATTAGAAAGTGATCTTTAAAAATCACTAAATATCAAATTCTAACGAAATCCCAACTTCGGGACTTTTTCTTTCCATATCCATTTATCCTGATAAAACAACACGCCATTTGGGAGTTCGCTTAACTGAAACAAAATTGTAATAATTTTGTTAGTGATGAATTTATGATATATTCGTGGGGACAAGGATGGCGTACTGTTAGACGGACTGGTCAAGTAGAACCTTTGGCTCTTACCAGCAGGGGAAAGGAATTTAAGGGATTCATTGAGGAATAGATGATGAAGTGTGATTGCTTTGGTTCTGGTCCTTGACTTTATCTTATTTCAATCGAGGAGTTGGGTTATGCCTCTTATTAACTGAGACATGATCTTACGATAGCTAGAAGATCAACCATTTAAAAATAAAAAGTTGAGTGTTAATGTCTCGATAATTCAAGTTACGACAAGTATAGAGGGGTTTAAACTTAAAGGATCATTCTCGTGTGTGTGTAGATAGACTCTCAAGTGCAAAAATAAAATACTAGGTTAGATTTCTAGATTGGCTCAAAGAACGGTTTGTCTTCTTCCCTTAAAACTTGAATAATTTTTTTTTCCCTTTATTTATTAATGGTTTCACCTCATATCAATTGGATAGTTGTAAATGAAACATATAAGTAGTTGTAGATGTAACAATAACTTGATCTAATATCCCATCGCTAGCATGCTCGTTTCCAATCTTCATATCTTTATAATATTTTAAATCTACATTACATTTAAGTCGGCTTGACCATTAAACCTTTTATTGCCACTGTGGTTTACATATTCTTAGGTAGCAATCAAGATGTGATGTCACTTTGTATCACATCACGTCGCCCAAGCACAATGATCCATATGTCAACACGTGCAACTTCCTCCAAAATTACAATTATACTTTCCTACTCGTATATTCACGAAAAGTGTGGTCTACTTAAATTTTGAAATGTGCTGTTCATAGTGGTCTATATATGCAATGCCATAGCTTTACATTTTGTTTTTTGGTGCTATGTGGTGCATTAATCTAATGTAGTGTTTAGGTGTATAGGCTCTAGTTATGCAAGTTGGTTTCTTCAAAGAATTTTCATGTCACACTATTCTACATAAAATCTCATCTCATTATGCATGCTCACTCACACATGTCTATGATTAATAGGTTTGTTGCATGACGATGGAGCTTACCGAACTTCCCTCATGCCCTAATCTTTGTTTTGTGTCGTTGTTCACTTGAATTTTTAAAATTTTGTTGTTTAGTAAGACTCATGATACATTAAGGTCTCCCTTCTTTGTCTACACGGTTAGGTTTTGGTTCACTTGGGCTTCTAAGGTTTTGTTGTTTAGGAACCTTATGGTCTCTCTTTTTGGTCAACCCTAAAGCACTATAAAGTGAGACGCAAATTGAATGGTAATTATGAACTAAAAATGTGTGTTTAAACAAGGTCAAAATGTGCAAAGAAAATATAAAAAGATGCAAATTGAAAGAGAAAACCATACATTGGAATAAAATGGCATCAAGGCATTGTTTTGGGTCACTGTTCACTTGAATTTTTAAGATTTTGTTGTTCAGTAAGACTCATGATACATTGAGGTCTCCCTTCTTTGTCTACACGGTTAGGTTTTGGTTCACTTGGGCTTCTAAGGTTTTGTTGTTCAGGAACCTTATGGTCTCTCTTTTTGGTCAACCCTAAAGTACTATAAAGTGAGACGCAAATTGAATGGTAATTATGAACTAAAAATGTGTGTTTGAACAAAGTCAAAATGTGCAAAGAAAATATAAAAAAATGCAAATTGAAAGATAAAACCATACATTGGAATAAAATGGCATCAAGGCCATAGTAAATCACATGTTCAAGTTTACAAAAGAGAAGTGAAGAAGTGAAAATCACTTGGGAACTCTAAAAGATGAAAATGAGTTCCCAAGCCATATTCCTTCTCAAAATACATACATACTCCCAAAGATTTCACACCCACAATAATACATTAAAACATGTTTAACACATTGCATGTATACATTGTCCATAAAGGGTTCAAAAGCGTAAATCAATCACACTCGAGCTAAAATGTAGGTGCATCCAAATAAAGTACGTCCTTACTTGAAAAATATTAATCAACGGGTGTGAGTAATTTAAATTACTCCATAGTCAATGCATTATGGAATTAAACTAGGTTTCTTTGGCTCCACAAATGTAGTATATATACTATATAAGCATGTAATATTCCTCTTAACATCTAATCTAAGGGAAATTCTAAAGTATCGTCTTAGAACTAGCAATTGAATTGAAAATGACAATTCCAATCAAGTATACACGAATATAAGATATATAATATAACGAAATGAAAATGCGCCAAGTTACAACTACACATGGATGTCAATTTAAAAAATAAGATCTGAAACTATAAAATGGGGACACGCCCACACCCCTAGTAATACCTATTGCATGAACTGAAAAATGGTTCTTTCAGAATAAAACCGCCGGTAACTAACCGTAGTTGTTTTCAGGCTATTAACCCGCAGGGAACCACCCAAGTGGCCACTATAAATTAGGGAGCCCGAGCTTACCCATAAACGCCATGCCCTCACATTCTCAAAGTATTAAAAGGTCCCTAAGTATCTCCTAAAACATCAACAAAATCCTAAATGTATCATATACGTTTAATATCGAATGAAGTATTTCACAAGCACACATAAATTTCACTACTCAAACAATTCATGACCTATAGTGTCTAATGCTAAATCATGGCATGAATTCCGATACAAATGACATGTAATATGATTGTCTAAAATCGTGGTTTGCACATCATATCACAAGTGAATCATTTTACCAATATAAACTATATCAAGCTATCAATTTGATAATATATTCATGTATTCACAATAGAATTACTACTATTATATATCAAAATTAGCACAATTGACTTTAAACTTAACCATTGAACTCATATAGCTAAACATATGAATTTACATATAAACAATTCTAAAATCCCTTTGAATATCAACATTTATGTGTCATATAAGTATCCAAAACGTAAAGCTACTCAATGGCATGCATAATATCATCGTTTAGGAACTAGGTTATTAACAATCATGCATCATAAATACTCATAACTCACAATATACATGTATAACACACCACACTCCAAAGCACAAATAAAACACTAGGTTAAAGCCATACTACACCCCCTACCTTGCCAGGGAAGCAAACCTTAGAATCCAAAGTGAAAAAATGCCTCGATTATGAAAATTATGGAAGGGTTATGTTGACCTTGGTGTCCCCAAACTTTATCCTTTCTTCGACTAAGCAATAAAATGAATGGAAGATAAGGAAAATGGAGCTTTTAGTAAGTGTATCAATGGTGAAACCTTGGTGAGAGAAAGAAGATGAAGATTAGGAGAAAAGGTAAATGTATGATATTTGTGATATAATATCCCAAAACCTACTCTAGCACTACCTATCACACAGACATTCATCTCGACATTCCACTTGTCACTCATCTAGCCCTCTACATACAGCATATCCATCCCTACACTTGTCACCAATCCAACCTTTACATGTCACACAACTTTAATAAATTACACAAAAATCCCAATATGAAAAATCTTAATAGATAATCGCACAATTGCCCCAAGTGAATATATATAAAAAGATAGTTGTACAAATGCCCCAAATGAAAATATAATCGCATACATGTGTAAAATAAACTCCACAATGTCATAAAGTGAAAATATGCCCCAATGGAATAAATAAAGTGCCAGGAACTATTCCCAAGCACGTGACTTGGCCTTAGGCCCACACGATCTGAAGACAAAAAATAATAAATAAAAAAAATAAATGCGAAAAAAATGAAAAAGGACACCAGTTCTCACACCAATTAGAGTGACACACCTACTTATATAACACTTCCCCTTTCCACACCTAGTCGAAGTGGGAATGTGCATCTGTAGCTTACACAGTGTGGTAGCCTGCTAGTGCCTCGCACTTGCCACACATACCGTTCCACAAGTTCGCCACAATTAAACCCCTTTAGGCCCAATGTCCTCGTTGGCTATACTTCTAACTAGGTTAGGTTCTAACACCATTTGTAGTAACCCACTCTAACACATGGTATGATATTGTCCACTTTAAGCCCGAGCCTGCACGATTTTCTCTTAAATTTAACCCTAAAAGGTCTCATACCAATTGAAGTAACACACCTACATATATAACATGTAGCGACCTAAATTCGGGGTCCCAAATGCTGCCTGGGTCCTTACCCGAACCGAGGACACATAAGGGTAAATTGGTTATTTTAAGGTAAGAGATAAGAGTGGATTAATTCTAAATAAGTCAAAGTAAATATATATAAGTCATCATGGCCTTATAAACACATTACATAAGGATATAGGTGCAAGTACAATGTTTACACATAAATGGCATTTCCTAGTTTAGAAGATTTTCGAAACAGTCCTTACTAAAATAGTCATAACTTTCTTAACAGTTGGAATTTCTAGATGAGGTTGGTACCATTGGAAAGCTGACTCAAAAACCTTAAAATTAGACTCAAACTTGACCCAAGTTGGAGTTAAAATGAAGGAGATATGGTCATTTGAAGTCGGGTGAAAACTGTAGGTGAGTTGGGAGTTTCAGTCGGCTGAAACTTGCATCAATCGGCCGAAACTCAAGGGTCAATGTTGTCAGCCGGATAAAACAATGCTTTAGGTCCCTAACTTACTTCCCAAGCCCAAAATATATTATCGATTGACTAGCTTATATCACCAGCCGGCCGAAACACCTGTGGGGTGAAAAATATATCATTTTGAACACCTCCATGGATCATTCTTGAGCTTAAATTCAAAGTAAACTTGCCCCAAAACATGGATTTAAATGGAGACAACAATAAAACAACATCCTTGCACCATAATAGAATTGATTACATCATTAATGTTGGTCTGATTATTTCTTTAAATGGTTCGAAAGCTTCAAGGAAAGTTTGAGATCATAATGAGATCGTGAGAGATGGAAAATAGGTTTTAAAACCATCTACAGCCAAAATATACATATAATTGATCATCAAATTATAATTCGTAGCAAAGTTTTACATAATTGAAACACATGTTGCCATATACATTAAATTTTACATGCTTTAAAATAAGTTAAACATCTAATCGGCAAAAAGGGTGGTGAATCACCCGTTTCTTCTTTATCATTTCTTGAAAAATAGTAAGTAGATAAGTGAGCACAACGGCTCAGTAGAGATTGCCTAAGTGGCATCTCTTCAAACAAGGTAAGTAATCACATGCCTTACAATGAATATAAAAGAGAGAAAAAGATCATGCAAGAGACTCACATAACACGCTTCCATCTTTACATAATCATCACATTGCAACCCGCATTTGCAATTTGTACACAAGTTAAACTTATAATCACAAAAAACGCCTCAATTTTTGCAAAATCAAGCATAGACCAAACCCTAGAATCAAATCATACAATTAATATCAAATTGACATGCTAAATGAGGGAAAAAACATCCAATCAACTACCAAATTCAAGGACTACAACAATTAAACAACGGGATAAGTGTAAAAAAACACCCCAGTATTTTTAAAAGTGTGAACACGTTCAAAAGCCACCCCTATAGTTTCAAAATAGTGCAAATAAGGGCTACTGACCAAGAAAATTGGCATGTGCCGTGCATGTGACTAAAAAGTGGCCTTTAATACCCAAACTACCCTTTTGCACTACCTAAAATACCCCTTTGAAAACACAGGGGGTTTTTTGCACACTTTTGAAAATATAAGGATTTTTTTTACGGAGATGAAAATAATTTTAAATTTTCTTTATTCTCTCCTCTTTAACTAAATATAGCAATTCATTGTTTTTAAACATTCTATATATAATATATATTACTCTTAATTCACACTCAGTTTGTTACTTCAACTCTTAATTTTCTACTATCTAATTAATATGAAAAAGTACCACTTAATCACAAAGGTTAGTGGTACAGATTTTTTAACTTGCAGTTACATGAGTTGTGAAATAATTTATACATTAAAAAACAATACTTGCATTTTTCTATGTAAAAATAATATAAACTCTTCCTCCCTAATATTTTTTTTTTTCATTTTTTTACTGCAAAATTAAATAATTATTATTTTTTTCAATGGCACTTTCTTCTTGTTTTTAAATAAAAGTTAAAGGTTGACATTGGAGTTAATTGATTTCTTTATAATAATAATAATAAATAAAAATTCTTTATGTTTTTTCCAACTCCTTCCATTGTACGTTGAGAATGCCTTCATAATATACCTATACTGAAAATCAATATACTCCCTCCGTCCCAGAATTGTTGGGTGTTTTGGGGATTCCAACTTTTTATGGTAATGGGGTGAATTTTCAAAGTTACCCTTGCTAAAAGACAAAATAATATTCCGTAATTAGTGCACAAGTCAATGTCAAAAGGATAATTTAGGTATATTATGCAAAAAAATATATTCATTTTTGGAATAAGACATGTATTTTGGGACATCCCAAAAAGGAAAGATAGACATATATTTTGGGACGGAGGGAGTAATAAATATAGAGCTAGGAAAGAGAGAAAATCCAAATACAAATAACAACTAACCCACGAAACTACCACCCAAGTGCATGAATACCAATCCCACACCACTCCTCTGTAGTCTCTATATATACCACAAAACCTCTCCCATCTTTAGTCACTCCCACAAACAAAAACCCCCAACTCAATCAATATATCCATCAAAATGCCATCTTCTTCAGTTGCCAACCTTTTCAAATGCACTGTCTTCCCAGATCACAAATCAAACTTAAAGACTCTCAAACTTTGTCTCTAATCTCCCAATGCTCTCATGCCAATACATCCAAAAGGGTGTCTTACTCTCACGCCCACCCCATCTCCAATTCGATTCTTTCATTTCTCTCTTCAAACTCTCTCTAACTTTCTATCACTTCCTCGCCTCGTCAGCCGACTCTCCACCGACCCATACGGCCATATTCAAATCCTCTGTAATGATGCCGGCGTCGAATTCGTTCAGGCCCAAGCCAAACACTTCTTCGTCAATGACATTCTAGCCCTTCTAGACATACCCAATTGCTTCAAACAGTTGTTCACCTTCAACAACACTCTCAGCTATACTGGTCACTATAAGTTGTTGACCGTCGTCCAGGTCACTGAGCTCAGCGACGACGTCTTCATCGATTGCACCATTAACCATGACGTTGTCGACGATATTTTCTTCTGGAATTTCTTTAACACCTTCACGAAGGTCACCAAAGGCTCTAAAAAAATCTCAAAGTTGCCGGAATTTTCCCAGGACACTGTTTTTAATTCTGTTCTCAGATTCCCGAAGGGTGGACCACTGTGACATTCTCCGGCGACATTCTCTAGCTGGTGCTCGACGCGTTGCTATTGACGGCGGCTGCGGCCATTGTTTTGTTATCGGCGGAGAAGGCACACGTGGCTGATGTAAGTATGACGTAGCAGAATGCTTAAAAACATCGGCGTTTTAAGAATTGTCCTTTAAAGTAATTTCAACTTTGTGTCATTTTTTATTTAGTTTTGAATAAAAAATATTCAGGGGTATTTTTGTATTTTTACCTACCCCTCTGACAAAAAGCTCTTATTTGCACTATTTTGAAACTACAGGGGTGGCGTTTGAACACCATGGGTGTTATTTGCACACTTTTGAAACTACAGGGGTGTTTTTTGCACTTAACTCATTAAACAACTCTACTTTAATTCAAAGCAAAAGCCCCAATTTTCCCAATTTTTGAAATGCCCCAAGATCACCCAATTGGAAATCTGCTCTGATCACCTTATAGCTCTCGCCGAGCTCTACAACTTTACCTTCAATGGCAAAGCTCGAATCCAACTAGAAATAGATGAAATCTTGGCTTAAAACTAGGGGTTTTAGAGAGAGAAAGAGTTTTGTAGATAGAGAAAATGAAGCTGTGGTTTGTGGAGGAAGAAGAATCCAGAAATCAACCAAAATGTGGTCATTATAATGACCTTATGTCCTTGTGGGGTCCACTTGTTTCAAAATATCTCATTTTTGCCTCATTATCCACATATATACATTAACCCACTACAATGATGTAATCGAAATACTTAACCACATACATATGCTCCAAATAATATATATGCAATGCAATGGACCTAAAAAATGCTCCTGAGCACGAAAAATCTAAGTGCGGGTCCCACTTCGGACCTCCTGGCCCAAAAATTTAAAAAATACCGAAATGGCTAACAATGCAATTCTAAGAGTTTTAAACTCGAAGAAATGTCCCAAACAACTATCGGGACTCACACGGCACACCCCACTGTGTTCGATACGCAAAACGAGGTAATAAATAAATAAAATAAAAAAATACCCAGGAAAATGAAAAATTGCAAAACATTATATAACACTTCCTATTTTCACACCCAAACGATGTGGGATTGTGCACATGTAGCTCACACAGTGTTATAGCTTGCCAGTACGTCGCACCCACCTACACACATCTGTCCACAAGGTCGTAACAAACACCCTCTCGTTGGCCACACTTCTGATTAGGTCAGACTTTGATACCATTTGTAATGACCCACTCCACCACATGTATGTTATTGTCTGTTTTCAGCCTAAACCCACACGGTTTTGCTCTTGAGTTTTATCCTAAAATACCTCATACCAATTGGAGTAACACACCTACATATATAATGTTTTTTCTTTTCACACCCAAACGATGTGGGATTATGCATTTATAGCTCGCATAATGTGGTAGTCTACCAATGCCTCGCACCTGCCCACAAGATCTGTAATACCCCTAATTTAAAAGGACAGTCCTGCAATTTTAATTTAAATATTTAAGTGTATTTTTAATAATTTAATTGTTTGATTTGGCTTGTTTGTTTGTTTTATTTGGTTTTATTTTATTTAATTGTGTTTGTATTACGTTAATTGTTTTAATTTTGCTTGATGGTGTAATTGTATTATTTGCTTTGTTTTTATACATTAGTTGGTTAAATTAGATTATTAATGATTTTTAACTGTATGTTTTAAATGAAAATTAATTGTTTTAATAGTATTAGGGTTTTATTTTACACGGATGTGGCCGACTTAGGTAGTGATTGGATTCTAGGGTTTTGTTTCCTATTCGTTAAATAATTAGAGTTAGGTTAAAGTTTTGGTTCTATATATATATATATATATCATTATGCGGGTTTAGGGTTTTGGGAATATACACAAAACTCTTCTCACGTACCTAAGAAGCAGAGAGAAAATACAGAGAGCAACAGAGAGAGATTTTGAGAAAACAGAGAGTGAACCTTAAGAGATTAAGAGAGGGGTTCAAAGAGAAA